>JAWPHD010004723.1:0-180239 GCA_037043455.1 Cyrtodaria siliqua
AATACATGTATCCCTTTTGTATATTTGATAATCCCCTGTTAATACATTGATCCCATGTATATTTTGTCTTTTGTAGCGCCTCCATGGCAAGGATGGTAAAACGCGCCTCTCACCGCTGCGGGTTCGAATCCCACTGGGAGCTCGACTGGTCATGCGAAAAAGTGTCGATTCTTACGGATGGCTGGAGGTATACAGTAGTGGTTCTAACCGGGTAAATCGGGGTGGTCTGGCATAACAACAATCGACCGTCATATATGGCCTAACATGTGCTAAAAAGACGTAAAACACCATGCAAACCAACTTATGTTATTCAAATATTGGCAGTAAATTAGTGTACCTGTGTTTAACAGCCATACAGACATGGCACCCAATCTGATCGTGGTTCTGACAGTACATGTCCAGTACCTTAGCGGATGATCGCTGCATCGTTCCGTCGGCAATGACATCAGGTTCTGTGATACCGTTGTCGGGAACTCTGACTTCCCGAGCAGTGTGTGGTCCTTCAATGCACGTAAATCCTTATGAAGCTCGACACACGTGTCACAATAATAGTCCTGACATTCCAAACAAAACGTCGTAGCTTCTCTGTTTCTGTTTTTCATTACACAAGACGAACATGTAAAATCAAAAGATTCATCCGACTCTCCGCGTAAACTACGCCCCATACTTCCTGATGTCGCCATTTTGTTCTGCTCTGCTTTACGATAACATATCTAAATACACATGTAATACTGACCTGATTTTATATTCCTCGAGAATATAAAAGTTAGCACACGCAGTATTATCGGAAAGGGGGTTTTAAAGAGACACACTGCAATCTTGATGTGTTTTTCTCGGCGACCCATTAGTTTTTCTACATAACTTGCATTTGTTCAGTCATTACTATTAATTAGTAAGTATGTGATTTAAACATAGGTCATTGCCAATATTTTACATATAATAGGATTATTACTATAGTAACTTGTTCTAGAAGTTTGTATCACCTCGAGTAGGTAAATGCCAGATCAGGATCGCACGATATATAAAGTCCAATTAAATGAAAAACACCAACAGGAAAGACATGAAAACATGTACATTACACGCACATGAAAACATGTACATTACATTGCAACAACTACACCTGTGTTCATTACACATCAAATTCTGGTGAATTTACCAACTGACATAATCTTAAATAATATATTAACCCACAACTTTTTCACAAACTCACAAACAAACGTTTTGATAGTTCATGAACGTGAAGTTGGCAGTAGCAGTAGCAGCAGTAGCAGTAGCTACTGCTACTTCTACTGCTGTTACTGCCAGCAGTAGCAGCAGTAGCAGTAGTTACTGCCAGCAGTAGCAGCAGTAGCAGTAGTTACTGCCAGCAGTAGCAGTAGTTACTGCTAGCAGTAGAGCACCATCTCTGTAGGTATATTCATCACAAGTGTTTTCTTTGCGCATTATCTTGTTCCTACTTTCCACCATCATATTTACCAGACAACCCCTTTCGCATATTTCGCAACAATCATATATTCCTACTGCTATTGCTACTGCTACTGCTACTGTTAACTACTGCCAGCAGTAGCAGCAGTAGCAGTAGCTACTGCCAGCAGTAGCAGCAGTAGAGTCAATAGTCATCTTAATTACGACGATATATGATCATTTATATATCATATTTCTTTGCACAAGTATGTTGTTTCTACTTTCCCACCATCATGTTTAGCAGACAACCCCTTTCGCATCTTTCGCAACCATCATATGTTTGCTTCTGCTAATGCTAATGCTCCTGCTACTGCTACTCCTAACTACTGCCAGCAGTAGCAGCAGTAGCAGTAGCTACTGCCAGCAGTAGTAGCAGTAGAATCAATATCATCTTAATTACGACGATATATGATCATCGGTTTTCTTTGCGCAAGTATGTTGTTTCTACATTCCCACAATCATGTTTAACAGACAACCCCTTTCGCAACCGTCATATGTTTGCTACTGCAATTGCTACTGCTACTGCTGTTTGATTGAAAGTTCGAAAGTATTAAAACACGTCTGGTCGTCGGATAACGAGTGTTGCCGGCGTGCAGATCAACATCATAGACACGCTGGCGCAGCGTTTTTTAAAAGCCTTTTGGTAGTGCTACTAAAATCATACCATTTCAGACCGTTTATCACAGTTTTGGTTGTACTGCTGTATGATTGGAAGTTCGAAAGTAGTCAAAAACACGTCTGGTCGTCGGATAACGAGTGTTGCCGGAGGGCAGATCAACATCATAGACACGCTGTCGCAGTTTTTTATCAAAGCCTTTTGGTAGTGCTACTAAAATCACACCATTTGAGATTGTTTATCGCAGTTTTTGTTCTACTGCTGTAGTACTGAAGTCGAATAACGGTACATTTGAACGTGCGTTTTCTGCCGGATAACGAGTGTTGCCGGCGGGCAGGTCAACATCATAGACATGCTGGCGCAGTGTTTTTTTAAAGACATTTGGTAGTGCTACTAGAATCAACCTATTTGAAATTCTTTATCAACGTTTTAGTTCTTCTGCTGTGTTACTGAAGTTTGCACTGAAATAGACTTGAAATGGCGTTTTTGTCGGGTTTCCGGTGTTGCCGGCGGGCAGATCAATACCATAGATACGCTGGCGCAGTGTTTTTTTTAAAGCCTTTGGTAGTGCTACTAAAATCAGACCATTTCAGACCGTTTATCACAGTTTTGGTTCTACTGCTGTATGATTGAAAGTTCGAAAGTAGTCAAAAACACGTCTGATCGTCGGATAACGAGTGTTGCCGGCGGGCAGATCAACATCATAGACACGCTGTCGCAGTTTTTTATCAAAGCCTTTTGGTAGTGCTACTAAAATCACACCATTTGAGATTGTTTATCGCAGTTTTTGTTCTACTGCTGTAGTACTGAAGTCGAATAACGGTACATTTGAACGTGCGTTTTCTGTCGGATAACGAGTGTTGCCGGCGGGCAGGTCAACATCATAGACATGCTGGCGCAGTGTTTTTTTAAAGACCTTCGGTAGTGCTACTAGAATCAACCTATTTGAAATTCTTTATCATCGTTTTAGTTCTACTGCTGTGTTACTGAAATTTGCACTGAAATAGACTCGAAATAGCGTTTTTGTCGGGTTTCGGGTGTTGCCGGCGGGCAGATCAATATCATAGACACCCTGGCGCAGTGTTTTTTTAAAGCCTTTTGGTAGTGCTACTAAAATTACGCCATTTCAGACCGTTTATCACAGTTTTGGTTCTACTGCTGTATGATTGAAAGTTCGAAAGTAGTCAAAAACACGTCTGGTCGTCGGATAACGAGTGTTGCCGGCGGGCAGATCAACATCATAGACACGCTGTCGCAGTTTTTTATCAAAGCCTTTTGGTAGTGCTACTAAAATCACACCATTTGAGATTGTTTATCGCAGTTTTTGTTCTACTGCTGTAGTACTGAAGTCGAATAACGTTACATTTGAACGTGCGTTATCTGTCGGATAACGAGTGTTGCCGGCGGGCAGGTCAACATCATAGACATGCTGGCGCAGTGTTTTTTTAAAGACCTTCGGTAGTGCAACTAGAATCAACCTATTTGAAATTCTTTATCAACGTTTTAGTTCTACTGCTGTGTTACTGAAATTTGCACTGAAATAGACTCGAAATGGCGTTTTTGTCGGGTTTCGGGTGTTGCCGGCGGGCAGATCAATATCATAGACACGCTGGCGCAGTGTTTTTTTAAAGCCTTTTGGTAGTGCTACTAAAATTACGCCATTTCAGACCGTTTATCACAGTTTTGGTTCTACTGCTGTATGATTGAAAGTTCGAAAGTAGTCAAAAACACGTCTGGTCGTCGGATAACGAGTGTTGCCGGCGAGCAGATCAACATCATAGACAAGCTGTCGCAGTTTTTTATCAAAGCCTTTTGGTAGTGCTACTACAATTACACCATTTGAGATTGTTTATCGCAGTTTTTGTTCTACTGCTGTAGTACTGAAGTCGAATAACGGTACATTTGAACGTGCGTTATCTGTCGGATAACGAGTGTTGCCGGCGGGCAGGTCAACATCATAGACATGCTGGCGCAGTGTTTTTTTAAAGACCTTTGGTAGTGCTACTAGAATCAACCTATTTGAAATTCTTTATCAACGTTTTAGTTCTACTGCTGTGTTACTGAAATTTGCACTGAAATAGACTCGAAATGGCGTTTTTGTCGGGTTTCGGGTGTTGCCGGCGGGCAGATCAATATCATAGACACGCTGGCGCAGTGTTTTTTTAAAGCCTTTTGGTAGTGCTACTAAAATCACACCATTTCAGACCGTTTATCACAGTTTTGGTTCTACTGCTGTATGATTGAAAGTTCGAAAGTAGTCAAAAACACGTCTGGTCGTCGGATAACGAGTGTTGCCGGCGAGCAGATCAACATCATAGACAAGCTGTCGCAGTTTTTTATCAAAGCCTTTTGGTAGTGCTACTACAATTACACCATTTGAGATTGTTTATCGCAGTTTTTGTTCTACTGCTGTAGTACTGAAGTCGAATAACGGTACATTTGAACGTGCGTTATCTGTCGGATAACGAGTGTTGCCGGCGGGCAGGTCAACATCATAGACATGCTGGCGCAGTGTTTTTTAAAGACCTTTGGTAGTGCTACTAGAATCAACCTATTTGAAATTCTTTATCAACGTTTTAGTTCTACTGCTGTGTTACTGAAATTTGCACTGAAATAGACTCGAAATGGCGTTTTTGTCGGGTTTCGGGTGTTGCCGGCGGGCAGATCAATATCATAGACACCCTGGCGCAGTGTTTTTTTAAAGCCTTTTGGTAGTGCTACTAAAATTACGCCATTTCAGACCGTTTATCACAGTTTTGGTTCTACTGCTGTATGATTGAAAGTTCGAAAGTAGTCAAAAACACGTCTGGTCGTCGGATAACGAGTGTTGCCGGCGGGCAGATCAACATCATAGACACGCTGTCGCAGTTTTTTATCAAAGCCTTTTGGTAGTGCTACTAAAATCACACCATTTGAGATTGTTTATCGCAGTTTTTGTTCTACTGCTGTAGTACTGAAGTCGAATAACGGTACATTTGAACGTGCGTTATCTGTCGGATAACGAGTGTTGCCGGCGGGCAGGTCAACATCATAGACATGCTGGCGCAGTGTTTTTTTTAAAGACCTTCGGTAGTGCAACTAGAATCAACCTATTTGAAATTCTTTATCAACGTTTTAGTTCTACTGCTGTGTTACTGAAATTTGCACTGAAATAGACTCGAAATGGCGTTTTTGTCGGGTTTCGGGTGTTGCCGGCGGGCAGATCAATATCATAGACACGCTGGCGCAGTGTTTTTTAAAGCCTTTTGGTAGTGCTACTAAAATTACGCCATTTCAGACCGTTTATCACAGTTTTGGTTCTACTGCTGTATGATTGAAAGTTCGAAAGTAGTCAAAAACACGTCTGGTCGTCGGATAACGAGTGTTGCCGGCGAGCAGATCAACATCATAGACAAGCTGTCGCAGTTTTTTATCAAAGCCTTTTGGTAGTGCTACTACAATTACACCATTTGAGATTGTTTATCGCAGTTTTTGTTCTACTGCTGTAGTACTGAAGTCGAATAACGGTACATTTGAACGTGCGTTATCTGTCGGATAACGAGTGTTGCCGGCGGGCAGGTCAACATCATAGACATGCTGGCGCAGTGTTTTTTTAAAGACCTTTGGTAGTGCTACTAGAATCAACCTATTTGAAATTCTTTATCAACGTTTTAGTTCTACTGCTGTGTTACTGAAATTTGCACTGAAATAGACTCGAAATGGCGTTTTTGTCGGGTTTCGGGTGTTGCCGGCGGGCAGATCAATATCATAGACACGCTGGCGCAGTGTTTTTTTAAAGCCTTTTGGTAGTGCTACTAAAATCACACCATTTCAGACCGTTTATCACAGTTTTGGTTCTACTGCTGTATGATTGAAAGTTCGAAAGTAGTCAAAAACACGTCTGGTCGTCGGATAACGAGTGTTGCCGGCGAGCAGATCAACATCATAGACAAGCTGTCGCAGTTTTTTATCAAAGCCTTTTGGTAGTGCTACTACAATTACACCATTTGAGATTGTTTATCGCAGTTTTTGTTCTACTGCTATAGTACTGAAGTCGAATAACGGTACATTTGAACGTGCGTTTTCTGTCGGATAACGAGTGTTGCCGGCGGGCAGGTCAACATCATAGACATGCTGGCGCAGTGTTTTTTTAAACCCATTTGGTAGTGCTACTATAATCAACCTATTTGAAATTCTTTATCAACGTTTTAGTTCTACTGCTGTGTTACTGAAGTTTGCACTGAAATAGACTCGAAATGGCGTTTTTGTCGGGTTTCGGGTGTTGCCGGCGGGCAGATCAATATCATAGACACGCTGGCGCAGTGTTTTTTTAAAGCCTTTTGGTAGTGCTACTAAAATCACACCATTTCAGACCGTTTATCACAGTTTTGGTTCTACTGCTGTATGATTGAAAGTTCGAAAGTAGTCAAAAACACGTCTGGTCGTCGGATGACGAGTGTTACCGGCGGGCAGATCAACATCATAGACACGCTGTCGCAGTTTTTTATCAAAGCCTTTTGGTAGTGATACTAAAATCACACCATTTGAGATTGTTTATCGCAGTTTTTGTTCTACTGCTGTAGTACTGAAATCGAATAACGGTACATTTGAACGTGCGTTTTCTGTCGGATAACGAGTGTTGCCGGCGGGCAGGTCAACATCATAGACATGCTGGCGCAGTGTTTTTTTAAAGACCTTTGGTAGTGCTACTAGAATCAACCTATTTGAAATTCTTTATCAACGTTTTAGTTCTACTGCTGTGTTACTGAAGTTTGCACTGAAATAGACTCGAAATGGCGTTTTTGTCGGATTTCGGGTGTTGCCGGCGGGCAGATCATTATCATAGACACGCTGGCGCAGTGTTTTTTGAAAGCCTTTTGGTATTGCTACTAAAATCACACCATTTCAGGCCGTTTATCACAGTTTTGGTTCTACTGCTGTATGATTGAAAGTTCGAAAGTAGTCAAAAACACGTCTGGTCGTCGGATAACGAGTGTTGCCGGCGGGCAGATCAACATCATAGACACGCTGTCGCAGTTTTTTATCAAAGCCTTTTGGTAGTGCTACTAAAATCACACCATTTGAGATTGTTTATCGCAGTTTTTGTTCTACTGCTGTAGTACTGAAGTCGAATAACGGTACATTTGAACGTGCGTTTTCTGTCGGATAACGAGTGTTGCCGGCGGGCAGGTCAACATCATAGACATGCTGGCGCAGTGTTTTTTTAAAGACCTTTGATAGTGCTACTAGAATCAACCTATTTGAAATTCTTTATCATTGTTTTAGTTCTACTGCTGTGTTACTGAAGTTTGCACTGAAATTGACTGGAAATGGCGTTTTTGTCGGGTTTCGGGTGTTGCCGGCGGGCAGATCAATATCATAGACACGCTGGCGCAGTGTTTTTTTAAAGCCTTTTGGTAGTGCTACTAAAATCACACCATTTCAGACCGTTTATCACAGTTTTGGTTCTACTGCTGTATGATTGAAAGTTCGAAAGTAGGCAAAAACACGTCTGGTCGTCGGATAACGAGTATTGCCGGCGGGCAGATTAACATCATAGACACGCTGGCGCAGTGTTTTTTTAAAGCCTTTTGATAGTGCTACTAAAATCATACCATTTGAGACCGTTTATCACAGTTTTGGTTCTACTGCTGTATGATTGAAAGTTCGAAAGTAGTCAAAAACACGTCTGGTCGTCGGATAACGAGTGTTTCCGGCGGGCAGATCAACATCATAGACACGCTGTCGCAGTTTTTTATCAAAGCCTTTTGGTAGTGCTACTAAAATCACACCATTTGAGATTGTTTATCGCAGTTTTTGTTCTACTGCTGTAGTACTGAAATCGAATAACGGTACATTTGAACGTGCGTTTTCTTTCGGGTCGGTTAACGAGTGTTGCCGGCGGGCAGGTCAACATCATAGACACGCTGGCGCAGTGTTTTTTTAAAGCCTTTTGGTTGTGCTACTAAAATCACACCATTTCTGACCGTTTATCACAGTTTTGGTTCTACTGCTGTATGATTGAATGTTCGAAAGTAGTCAAAAACACGTCTGGTCGTCGGATGACGAGTGTTGCCGGCGGGCAGATCAACATCATAGACACATTGGCGCAGTTTTTTTAAAGCCTTTTGGTAGTGCTACTAAAATCGCACCATTTGAGATTGTTTATCGCAGTTTTTGTTCTACTACTGTAGTACTGAAGTCTGTACAGCGGTACATTTGAACGTGCGTTTTCTGTCGGATAACGAGTGTTTCCGGCGGGCAGATCAACATCATAGACATGCTGGCGCAGTGTTTTTTTAAAGCTTTTTGGTAGTGCTACTAAAATCAACCTATTTGAAATTCTTTATCAACATTTAGTTCTACTGCTGTGTTACTGAAATTTGCTCTGAAATAGTCTCGAAATGGCCATTTTGTCGGGTTTCGGGTGTTGCCGGCGGGCAAATCAACATCATAGACATGCTGACGCCGCGTTTTTTAAATCCTTTTGGTAGTGCTACTAAAATCACACCATTTGAGACCATTTATCACAATTTTGTTTCTACTGCTGTATGACTGAAAGTTCGAAAGTTGTCAAAACACGTCTTGTCGTCTGGTTTCGGGTGTTGCCGGCGGGCAGATCAACCGCATAGACACGCTGGCGCAGCGTTTTTTTTAAGCATTTTGTAAGTGCTACTAAAATCACACCATTTGAGACCGTTTGTCACAATTTTGGTTATAATGCTGTATGTTTGAAAGTTCGAACGTAGTCAAAAGCGCGTCAAAAGCATGATAGCCAACCTACTAATACCACCCCACTTTTCAGACTCGACTCAAAATATCTTCTTGTTTTTTAATTCCAAATAAAAACAATTTTACAAGCAAATTACTATATTTACTTACAGAAACGAGTAATTTTAAATGTAACTTAAGGTAACTTCACAGAAAATGTTTGAAAATCACAATTCTTACCCATAACTTTGTGTTAATAGGGTTTGCAAAAAAAATAGATTTTTAGTCTGAGTAGAGTTGATGAATTTATGCCCAGATCATAGTGAACTTGACATTTGACTACTAGTAAATAGATTAAGTGCAAGAGACGTTTTTCCTGACTGGTTAAAACAACAACCTAATGTGCACGTGTATTACATTTGTGTCAGTTTTTGCACATAATGGATGTCACTTTCAATTATTGTTTACATTTGTCAACTTTTTTCTTTTTACATTTGTCACAACATATTTTTTTTACATATATAACTAACCGTGTTACATTTGGGGCAGGTTATTTATTTACGTGACTTTTTTAATTTACATATGTGACACGTTTTAGTGAAACTGTCACAAATGTAAGGCAATGTTACTTTAAATGTAAATCTTACACAAATGTTACAAAAACACATACTTACATGTGAAAACGACCTAGGGACAAATGTTATACAACTCTACTATATTCAAGAAAACGTTTTTTTACTTCACCACTCAAATTTAACAGACACACACTGAGAAAATGGCTAAGATAAATGTTATCATGTTTACAGGTTTTACTTATTCACGATTTTGACAAAAGAACAGTTTTGACTACAGTCATGACATTTTGCATATAGTGCTCAGCTTTAATCTACAATGGCCCTGGAGTTACGTGTTCCTCCATCACACGGCTGATTTATGTTTAATTTAAATATAGGGGACACTTTAACAAATCTTTTTAGAAACTAATTTGGTTGTTCTTGCGAAATCTTCACCAAACTAACGGAACGAGGACACCACTACTTTAAGATTTTTTTATCAAATTATTGTACAAAAGAATATCCTTTTATGATATCCTTTTATGGACGTTTGCTTAATATTGATATGCAAAAATGTAAAAGATTGCCGTGTGTCCCTTAAAGAAATTGTTATTTTGTTTGTTTGGATGTGCTTCCTTATTTTGAATAACTTTTGAATAACTTTTAAAACAATAAATGTGTTGTTTACAATAAATGTGTTGTTTACAAAACAGTCATTTATTTTAAAAGATATTCATGGCGTCATGACATTTTGGATATTGATAAACTAGATCCACGGGCATAGTTCGCAATTAAAGCTAAAAACATCATTCTACATTGCTGTACTATATCAAACTACGCGTCCAGTGATACACGGTAAACTTAAACACTCATTCACGGGAACCAAAGCACACTGCTGGTACTGGAGCACATGGTTTCTAGGAGACAGGAACACGTGGTCTTCCCAAAAACGACAATCTAATCAGACGACTGGTTGCAGTGTCGTATTCTGTTAAACTGGTAACAATGCAGTTAATGCGCCGGAGAAGTAAATAACAAATAAGCTGATTTTATATACACAACGCGCAATTATTATACCAACCTTTTGAATAATATAGGGTAGATCTATATTAACATTTCCCCCGATTGTCCGTCTGTTCTGTCCATCCGTCCGTCCGTCTATCCCTCCGTCCATCCGTTACCATATCTTCTCCTAAACTGCTGATCGGTTTCAGTCAAACTTAGTGTACGACTTCCCCATATGATAACGGCGTGCAAAAGCAACACTATTTTAGACTCCGCACCAACATATTAGATAACATATTTGTTCTGCATGATTTGATACATCGTATATTGAATGTATAACAATATATGTAAAGTAAGCCTTTGACCTGTTGGTTGGAGAAAACTTATACAATATGGAGTCCGAGGAAACATTCTAAATATTATTAAATCATTGTATACAAATATAATCAAGAGTTACATATGAAACCCAGCTTAGTAGCAGTTTTAGCTGTTTTCTGGGAAAGACCCATGGGATTGTTTGTTACCTTTCATATTTTCCATGTATGTGAATGACTTAGAACATTGCATGGTTTAAAGGTATCGATTCTAGAATGTCAAAGCTGTTACTACTCCCATATGCTGATGACATAGTGATATTTTCGAATACCGAACAAGGGCCACAAGGTAAATTAGATATACCGCATAGTTATTATTAAACATTTGGTGGTCAGATAAAAAGAAATCTATTATTCACATAAAATCATATATAAGTCATTTTACGGACTTATCTGTTAGCCATACTTTAGACATTTTTCGACAAACTCAGTTTGCCTATTTTATATTATAGCGCAGAGGTATGCGGATTATCAAAGGCGGAAAGGCTATAAAAAGTACACCTTAAATTTTGAAAACAGCTTTTATGTGTTAAGACACAAACTCAAAACAATTTCGCATATGGAGATCTCGGGAGAGACCCTTTAAAAAGTCAACGTATGGTTTATATCATACGATTCTGGTTAAAAGTTATACGCATCTCAAGTTAAAGGATTATTGGAACGAACTATATTTAATGGAGTTAGAAATGAGCAGAAAACACAACATACTTCATTAATATATTTAAACAACCAGGTAAGGATATGTTTATACAAAATTGGAATGTCAAATGATTGGCTTCCACTAGAGCTAGTACGTAAAGAATAAGATCAGATTTCAGGTTGAACTATTATTTAGACATACTCCAATATAAATAAATTTAGGACTTTCCTATTACAAAACTTAGATTCTCTAGTCATAGGTTAGATATTGAAACTGGGCAATGCCCAAATAAAATACCAAGATCTGAAATAAAATTCCAACCTTGCAATACACTAGAAGACGAATTCCACTTTGTATTGGAGTTTCCACTATATCATGATATAAGCAAAGAATATGTTAACACATATTTCAGGAAACGGCTAAACATACCAAAATTTATAGAACTAATGACAACAAAAAGCACGAACTTATTAAAGAAACTGTCAGTTTTCAGTCATAAGAGACATATTTTATAAATAGCTATCACTTTTCTCCGTGTTTTGTCCACAAACATAAATGTACTTTTGCCATTACTGATGATTATTCATTTCAAAAATATAAGTATTTGTTGTAAAATATTGTTAAACTAAAAACATATGCCTTGAAATCTAAAAAGCACACACGTTTGGAAATGTTGATTGTATTTCATATACATGTTTATATATGTATGTTCCATTTGCATGTAAACTGTTGGGCGTAATGCCTTTTGTTTATTTGTGTAATATTATTAACATAATTATTAATATAATTGTAATGTTCTTTACAAAGATCACTGACAACGTTACACACAAGAGGAGTATCTTCGTAAATAAACAGAATTAAACTATATATATATATACTGGTGTTTTATGTCATTAGTATAGAGGGTATTATTTTTGCATACTGTTACTTTCAACTTATAAAATCTAACAATAGACCCAAGAGGGCCTGTCTCGCTCTACTGGCTAAAATGAATACTAGGATATGTATGATTATGTGAAAAGTTAGAATATACATGTAAAAACATTTAAGGGCGATAACTCTGTTGTTATTGATTAAATCGAGATGTTGTTTAACAAGTGCGACATTTTATTGATATCAACAAACTGGCAGATAAAAAGTAAAGGTCTTATCAACTTAATGAGGCCAACAAGGATATAATTAAGAAAACCAAGGGCTATAACCCCGACTCTACCTACATATCAATTTTCAGGCCAATAGAACATTCCTTATTAAAGAAATTGTGCGGACATCATTTCTTCTATTATTAGTAACAGTGACCTTGACCCTGACCCCAGTTAACTCAAATGGAATCACAAGTTTGTTTTTCAATAAGGTTCTTACATACCATGTTCCAGGCCAATATCTCATTACTAATTAAAGCTTTTATTGTGAAAACTAATTTTCTATTTTTAGTTACAGTGACCTTGACCTCAGTGACCCCAATTACAATTTCAAGCTTCCTTTTTTATAATAAGCTACCTAAACATCAATATTCAGGTCAATATCTCATTCCTAACTAAAGTTATTGTGCGGAAATCATTTTTTATTTCTAGTAACCGTAACCTTGTCATTGACCCTAGTGACCCAGATGAATTCTGAAGCTTAATTTTCATATAAGATACATGCACACCAAGATTCGGACCAGTGTCTCAATCCCAGATAAAGTTATTGAGCGGCAACTGTTTTTCTATTTTTTAGCAAAATTGACCTTGACCCTGCAAGCCCATGCCTTATATCTCATTGACAAGTGATTGAGCGGAAATTGTTTTCCATTTTCAGTAACAGTGATCTTGACCTTGATTCCAGTGACCCAAAATGAATTCCAAGGCTTCTTTTTCATATAAGCTACCAACACATCAAGTTTCGTGTCAAGATCTCATTCCTAACTAAAGTTATTGAGAGAACATATACTACGTATGTTTATTAACAGTGACCTTGACCTTGACCACAGTGATTCGAAATGAGATCCCAAGATGCTTTTTGAATGACGCTACCTAAGCACCAAGCGTCAGGTCAATATCTCATTCATGGTTATAAGAAAAATAAAATCCCTTTAACGAGGCAAATATATATAGGTTTACCACCATTAATCGAATTTAATTCCTATTAAAAAAGTAATGACTTCTTTTTTGTTGAAAGGCCGGATTTTAAGTAGGGGAAAATAGCGCATTTCTATTCGATTTTGTTATTGTATTTATAAAAAGTGTATATGTTTTAATGGCTGATTGACGAGCATTTTCCATTACATGTAGATTATTTACATGTAGATTACTTTGTTAACAACTTCATGAGCAACAACTTTCTTACATATCTTGTGACCCCACAGTTTCTTACGAGTTTTCAAAGGCAGTTCTATTTTTCTATATGAAAATGACATTGTTGCATTATCCAAACTTGAACTAAAATTGCAGCAAATCATCAATATATGTAGCATTTTAACAATGAGTTTTATGGGGAATGTAAATCATTAATATTAACAATCTGGCCAAGTTTGTTACAGATCCAACCGAAAATTGAAGTTTCTATAATGTTAGCAGTTAGCATGGTCAAATATAGCATTTAAGAGAGTCAAGCCGGCCATAACTCCGGTTTTACTGTTCCTATGTGGCTGGTTTTTGAACTCATCCGAGCTTGCATTGATATGAACACTCTGGTGATGTTTGTAATGTTTGGAAAAGATCAGAGCCCAGTTGTTCAAAATGATCCATTAGCCTAACGATCGACTAGTTAAAAAAAAAATCTCTGAATTTCCTTGAAATGATATTGCAGACAGAAATTTAGCATTTAAAAGTTTTATGTTCAGAAGAAACTCAAATTAATGTTTTGTGATACAAAAACATATTCCGTATGAGAAAATGAAATTTGAAAGTTTTCACTAATTGAGCGCTAATATAATCGATCTTTGAACAAATGGGCCCAGGTGATAAGCGAATTAAGGCCCTATCATGTTAACAAGACAACCTATAGAATATTTCAAAATCAAGAGCTCTAACTCCGGTTTTACTAGTCCGATCTTGCTTGTTTTCGAACTCTTCCGGGCTTTATTGATATCAACAATCTGGTAAAGTTTTGGAAAGATCTTGATGAAAAATGACGGTCCCAATGTGTTAACGAGGCAAAATATAGGATAATTTTAGAAAATCAAGGGCCATAACTCCGGTGTTACTTGTCCGATGTGGCTGGTTTACAAACTCGTCCCACCTTTCATTGATATCAACAATCTGGTGAAGTTTGGAAAATATCGGATGTACAATGAAGGCCCTAATGGCTATATGGTTCCATGGTGGGGTGAAAAATAAATGCCTCCAGTGAGATTTGAACCCACGACCCCTGGGGTTTCCAGTGTACTTACCAAAAATTGAAAAAGGGCCACAACTCAGGTGTTACTGGTTCAGTCTGGCTGGTTTTCAAACTCGTCCCAGCTTTCATTGATATCAACAAAATGAAGGCGCTAGAGTGCTCACAAGGCTGAAAATGGCATTTCCCAATAATTCAAGGGCAAATAACTCCGATATAGCTGGTTTTCGAACTTATTCGAGCTTTCATTGATATTACCAATCTGTTACAGTTTGGTAAAGATCGGATGAAAATTGAAGGCAATTCTTAACAAGTCAAAAGTTGACGACGGACGACGGACGGACGACGAACATCTCGGAATCCCATAAAAAAATAAGTTGCTACAATGTTACCAAGGTCAATATAGCAATTTTAAGACAATCACGGGCCATAACTCCGGTGTTACTGTTCCGATGTGGCTGGTTTTCGAACTCTTTCGAGCTTTCATTAATTTCAACAGTCTGATAAAGGTTGGAAAAGATCAGATGATAAATGAAGGCCGTATCTTGTTTATAAGGCAAACTATAGCATATTTCAGAAGATCGCGAGCCATAACTCCGGTGTTACTGGTAATATCGTGCTAACGAGACAAACGTTAACAAACGGACGACGGACTAGTCCTTTTATACTACTGTAACATCTACTTTCTGGAAACATCTAGTTTCTGGAAAGCAGTTGTCTGATTACACATTCTAAATCATTGCTTTCCTGTAAGCCGGAATACTAGCCTGTGAAAGAAACGAAACTATCGTCAGTGTGGTAATGCATATTATTGTGAAATAACGGAAAGCAAATGCATAACATGAAATGTCAGGTCCATGTGATATGTTCCCTTAGAAAACTGATAGTATTTAGAAAAGTTTGCATGATTTCAAGCACCAAAAAGCAAAAAAAGTAATCCACACATCACTGGTATTCACAGACTAAATAAACGTAAACTATATATCAGGTCATCCACTTCAACAACACTGAAATAATTAGTATGTTCAATGTCTTTATTCTCAAATTGATCATCTTAAATTGAATATCAGAGTACGCCATCTTTCAAATATAATTAATTTGAGGGGTCAACCTTTACATAAATAATATTCTGTATAGGTTTTAAATCTCCGGAGGGACCGGACACCCGGTCACACGCTAGAAAAATGACTTTTGGCCCTAACTATAAATCCCAATTAAAGATAATGCGCATGACAACCTTTGTGTTGTCCTGAACCTTTGAATAAATATTAATGAATTTTCACTAGTAGTTCTAAGTTATTGATTGCTAAGACTAGACGCATCGATTAATATGTGACACTTTAACATTGGTGTCTATGGGGAATATAATTGGTGGTTTCATACCTTTAGGAACTAAAGATTGGATCATTTTCGACGCTTGATTGTATATGTTTTGAAAACAAACAAGCGTCGCAGATGATCTAGACTACGGTAACTACGGATATTTATATATTTTCCCGCCTTTCAACCGGTGCAGAAAGGCGAAGTTTTGCAAACGACTTTTTGTGCTGTTCCTGTTACTTTTCAAAAAAAGCCTAACTATAAATCCCAATTAAAGATAATGCGCATGACAACCTTTGTTTTGTCCTGAATTCTGTATCCAACAGAGACGTAATAAACCATTTCTTATTTCTGTATTTCTGGTCATCCGCATTTAGTTCGTCGAAATAATGATGAATTGAAATGAACTGAATGTTGTTTAATGGCTTATCAACACATTATAGCTTATTTAGAGCCGCCCCACAGAGAGGGGAAGGATACAAAACGAATCCGGGAACCGTGCCCTACTTTATTATCGAATATATTCCTATGGTTCTTTCGACCGATACACAGGACCGCCCCGTTTACGTCCCCATCTGACGGATGCGGCTAAGGGAAAGTGTCTTCCCAAGAACACACCCACGGAACTAGTGGCACCACGGAGGATTGATATAATGATGAAGTTACCCTCTTTGTGTATATATAAATATATTGTCTTTCTGCCTTTCGGTATATCTTGGACAGCAGGTGTTCCTGTCTCAGCCAATCAGAAATCTTACCAGGGTATCGGCAAACATCAAACTTTGTTGAGGAGGACTTATCTAGACGTTTGTCTTGAAAACAAGCAAGCGTCGCAGATGATCTAGACTACAAGTTGGGGTGTATGTGTCAGCCAATCAGAACCAGAATCTCGGTAAACACGCCCATTGATTCATAAAAGCCACATACGTTTGTCTTACAAAGTTAAAACACGTCTGTATGGTGCATTAATTGTATAGTGCATTAATTGTATAGTGTATGCGTTAATTCCGGTATTCATTAAAAATGGTGTGTTTGTATAGAGATAAACAATACATATATTTTATAAGAAAATGCGAATCGGTATGTGCTATGTAATTGTTTTTGTATGTGTAGTAGATATATCTAGGAGTAGGACAGACCCGTTTTCCGGTATATATCACGTGCAGAAGATTTAAAAAATATCAAAATCACCCATCTTCGTGTGAGACCGATCTTTTTTTAAAAACTTCCGCCAAGACGATTGCGCGAAGATAGACTGCTTCACTGCGCATGTACCGTTTTACTCGAACAATCGATAGTCAAAGACCGTTACGGCTAATGGGGCCTTTACACAGGATGGCGACCTTTGTGCCTCCCGTGTGCGACCATACAATTTGCCAGGTCGTGTTGGAGGCTCAAAGGAGGCAGAATGGTTGCCTAGGTCGTTCAAAGGTGGTACACAGGAGGTTCAGACATCGCCATGGACGCCATGGTCGCCGTGAATTTTTGAACATGTTCAAAACAGTCGCACAAAGGTCGCCGAGGAGGTTGGTTGCTCAAAGGTGGCTCAAAGGAGGCAGAAGGGAGGCACAAGCATTACCATGGTTGCAGAATGGAGGCACAGTTGTCACCCAATGATCGCCAGGTAATAGGTGCGTTCTGCTGCAAATTATTTTGCCTGAATGGTCGTCCAGTGATCGCCGTTAGTTGCCGTTGGTCGCCGATGATGGCACAGAGGAGGCAATGAGGAGGCTCAATGGTTGCCCAAACATTGCTCGGGGTCGCCTATGTAGCCTATAATCGCGTTGGTTGCCGTAGGTTGCGCATGAGAAGCACATGGGGAGGCAGGCAGGTGGCTCAGTGGACGCACAGGTCGTTCGTAGATCGCCATGAAAATGCCCGAAAATTGCATTTTTGGTGGTTTAAGGGAGAAACAAGGATCGCTGGAGCAGTTACATAGAAACATGATTTTCTAAGTTTATGCGACCATTGGGCGTCCTGGCCATTTTTTGGTCGCTCAAAGGTGGCACAAAGGTCGCAGCCCTGTGTAAAGGGGCCTTTAATAAATAAAGCGCATTCCAACCACGATCGTGGCCAAACGTTTGATCTACGTTCTATAAAAAGATATACATGTATTGAGATTTCACTCAATATTGTTTACATAATGCAGACGCGTCAATTACATAAAGGAATTAAGGTGGCAGGATATCTATAATCTGACAATGGCTAGCGTGTAGCCCGTTTTTGATATTTCTAGGTCTCTGAAGCGCTTGACGTTTTACGGCAAGTTAAGCGTCCAGTGAAGCGTTGTCGTAAAACAATTGAAGGTTTACCACCACTAATTACATGTAAGCCTCCGGGTGTCGAATGTAGTTCATATAAGAAAAAAGTAATCCCTCCTTTTTTGATGAAAACGGGCATTATAAGTAGGGGAGAACTGCCCATTTCTATTCGATTTTGTGGTTGCATGTATAAGAAGCGTATTGATAAGTTTTACTGGATCACTGATGAACATTTTCGAAATTTCGACTCTATTCGACTCTACTTACTTTATGTGGTCAATGAAAACAGTCAGTCAATGAAAACAGGTGTACCCTTGACCTGTTTAGTAAACAAGCAAGAACTTTCTTACATGTCTTGTGACCCCATCTATTCTGGTGAATTCGCTATTTTCAAACAGGTTTATTTTAAACGGCTCTGAAAAAAAAGTATGATAATGGACCTTTGGAAACGGCCGAGCACGACACATACGAAATATTGCAGTCTCGGTTTGATTGAGACTGTTCATGAGTGGTAGTGAAATATGCTAGCTACCGCTCACGCCCTTTAGCCCCGGGTTGAACAGAACTCAATATTCATAAAATCAACAGCACAAAATTTTTATCATCCCGAAGATGGCATGCATATGGCGGTGGACATGGAGTCATCCTTCTTTAATGTATTCCCCATGTCGTAAGGCGTATGGTCCCAGTATCTAATAAAATGAAATGCACCGAAGAGCGAAATAAACATAATGGAATTTAGTTGGGAGCAGCGGTTATGAAGCCTGCGTATAAAAAGCAGACAACATATCCTATGAGTGGTTAAACAATACCCAGAGCCTTTTATCGGCCGGAGTAGTGGAACCACCGAATCAAAAATTAAGTAAGAAAACAAAAGAAATTGAAAATGTACCAACGATAACTAACTATAAGTATCGGGCCCAGCGATCTCCAAAGATCGAATGAATAACAGTACTGATTGCAAGCGCGGGGAGACGTTTTACTGTCGCCACACTGCACAAGCAACGCCACTGTGCTATAAAAAAAAAAGTATGATAATGGACCTTTGGAAACGGCCGAACACGACACATACGAAATATTGCAGTCTCGGTTTGATTGAGACTGTTCATGAGCTTGAAAAAAGCTGAAAGAAGGATCAAAAGGCAATGTCCAATGAAAAATAAACGAGATATGACCTATTGAAAATTGCAAAGAAACATAACTGGAGGTGGCCATCTTAAAACGATGACGTCATCGCGCATTTTTACCATATATGGTTTATTGACAAAGTGTCTTTTAAAGCAAAGAAAATCACTGCAGATGTAGTATATTTATTTTTAATCAATTTGCAGTGATTTTCTTTGCTTTAAAATATATTTTGACAATATTTTGACAATATTTTGACAATATGCCATATATGGTAACATTATGGTCATTAGGACTAAGGACCACTAATGACAAATAAATGACCACTAAGGACGACTAAGACATTACTAAGAAGGAATTAGTTTGTTAAATATATATTTTATTGATATTAAATAGATATTTTATCTATGAAGTGAAATACTCGCGCACAAAAACGCTCGCACATTAACGCAAACGGCGGGCGGACGGCCACAAAGGAACCACCAAGGACCACTAAGTGACCACTAAGGACAACTAAATGACCACGAAGGACAAGTAAGACATTTCTAAAAAGGAATAAGTATAACATTTCATGATATCTGTTAAGGTTAGTACACGCGCAAAATGAAAAAGTGGTGTGTTATGAAAGCATCTGCTACATGCATAAACAATGATAAATCAGCACATAAATTCAGGGTGTAAATTCATGACATCTGATGCTTGTACCCAGGACTGGGGACGTGGACCCTGCTTTCTATGAGTCCGATTTTTTTTGTTGTAACTTTTTTCAATGTATTTTTGTTTTTGTTTTTAATAACCCGCAAAACCACCAAACCGTAACAGTGTGCATACAATTATATTAGGATAAAAGCATAAACCTATACCACTCGGCTATCCTAAACAGCACAATAATATAGTGGAACTTTACGAAGGTTTGGGTTTTTCTTATTTCATTATTTTTTTTTATTTTATTTAATTTTTTCATTCTTTTCCTTTTTTTTTTTCAACCATTTTTGTTTTTGTAAAACTAAATCAATTTGTATTTAAACGCGATAATTTTAAAATAGTTATCAAGTATGAACAGTTGCATATATATTTATTAATTTTGTATCATATTGGCTTACAATCTGCTTGCATATAAATTAATACAAGACACTACAATTTGGAGCTGTTTATATTCTGTCGGAGTTCTGTTTAAGCTTCCAATATATTATTGATTTGACAATGATGCATGTCCCTTTAAATTATAAAATGGTAATATGTGTTTACTCTAGATGACAGTTAGCTGTATAAGCTCTTTAAAGTGGTGACTGAATGTCATTTGATGCATCAGTTAAACATATACTAATGAGTGTTAATGATTTTCTTGAGATACATTCATTCCATTTAAAAGATGTTAAATAAAAGATAACTGGGGTATTGTAAGTGTTGTCTAATGGTTATATGCGAGGAATATTCATAATAGCAACACATTGACAAAAGAAATTATCATGTAACATGTATTGTTAAACTTATCATGCACTATAGAAACTCAGAAATAGCCTTTAAGTCTTCCTTTTCAAAAAATAAAAATGAAACACTTTAACACTTCTGGATTTATTCTATATGATGGTTGCAAGCTTTTCAAGCGAAATAATAGAAACATTTCAAATACTTTCTTATTTATTAACACTCGTTATCCGACGATCAGACGTGTTTTTACTACTTTCGAACATTCAATCATACAGCAGTAGAACCAGATTTGTGATACACGGTCTCAAATGGTGTGATTTTAGTAGCACTACCAAAAGGCTTTTAAAAAACGCTGCGCCAGCGTGTCTATGATGTTGATCTGCCCGCCGGCAACACTCGTTATCCGACGACCAGACGTGTTTTTGACTACTTTCGAACATTCAATCATACAGCAGTACAACCAAAACTGTGATAAACGGTCTGAAATGGTGTGATTTTAGTAGCACTACCAAAAGGCTTTAAAAAAGAACTGCGCCAGCGTGTCTATGATATTGATCTGCCCGCCGGCAACATCCGAAACCCGACAAAAACGCCATTTCGAGTATATTTCAGTGCAAACTTCTGTAACACAGCAGTAGAACTAAAACGTTGATAAAGAATTTTAAATAGGATGATTCTAGTAGCACTACCAAAGGTCTTTAATAAAACACTGCGCCAGCATGTCTATGATGTTGACCTGCCCGACGGCAACACTCGTTATCCGACAGAAAACGCACGTTCAAATGTACCGTTATTCGACTTCAGTACTACAGCAGTAGCACAAAAACTGCGATAAACAATCTCAAATGGTGTGATTTTAGTACCACTACTAAAAGGCTTTGATAAAAAACTGCGACAGCGTGTCTATGATGTTGATCTGCCCGCCGGCAACACTCGTTATCCGACGACCAGACGTGTTTTTGACTACTTTCGAACTTTCAATCATACAGCAGTAGAACCAAAACTGTGATAAACGGTCTGAAATGGTGTGATTTTAGTAGCACTACCAAAAGGCTTTAAAAAAACACTGCGCCAGCGTGTCTATGATATTGATCTGCCCGCCGGCAACACCCGAAACCCGACAAAAACGCCATTTCGAGTCTATTTCAGTGCAAACTTCAGTAACACAGCAGTAGAACTAAAACGATGATAAAGAATTTCAAATAGGTTGATTCTAGTAGCACTACCGAAGGTCTTTAAAAAACACTGCGCCAGCATGTCTATGATGTTGACCTGCCCGCCGGCAACACTCGTTATCCGACAGAAAACGCACGTTCAAATGTACCGTTATTCGACTTCAGTACTACAGCAGTAGAACAAAAACTGCGATAAACAATCTCAAATGGTGTGATTTTAGTAGCACTACCAAAAGGCTTTGATAAAAAACTGCGACAGCGTGTCTATGATGTTGATCTGCCCGCCGGCAACACTCGTTATCCGACGACCAGACGTGTTTTTGACTACTTTCGAACTTTCAATCATACAGCAGTAGAACCAAAACTGTGATAAACGGTCTGAAATGGTATGATTTTAGTAGCACTATCAAAAGGCTTTAAAAAAACACTGCGCCAGCGTGTCTATGATGTTGATCTGCCCGCCGGCAATACTCGTTATCCGACGACCAGACGTGTTTTTGACTACTTTCGAACTTTCAATCATACAGCAGTAGAACCAAAACTGTGATAAACGGTCTGAAATGGTCTGATTTTAGTAGCACTACCAAAAGGCTTTAAAAAAACACTGCGCCAGCGTATCTATGGTATTGATCTGCCCGCCGGCAACACCGGAAACCCGACAAAAACGCCATTTCAAGTCTATTTCAGTGCAAACTTCAGTAACACAGCAGTAGAACTAAAACGTTGATAAAGAATTTCAAATAGGTTGATTCTAGTAGCACTACCAAATGTCTTTAAAAAAACACTGCGCCAGCATGTCTATGATGTTGACCTGCCCGCCGGCAACACTCGTTATCCGACAGAAAACGCACGTTCAAATGTACCGTTATTCGACTTCAGTACTACAGCAGTAGAACAAAAACTGCGATAAACAATCTCAAATGGTGTGATTTTAGTAGCACTACCAAAAGGCTTTGATAAAAAACTGCGACAGCGTGTCTATGATGTTGATCTGCCCGCCGGCAACACTCGTTATCCGACGACCAGACGTGTTTTTGACTACTTTTGAACTTCCAATCATACAGCAGTACAACCAAAACTGTGATAAACGGTCTGAAATGGTATGATTTTAGTAGCACTACCAAAAGGCTTTTAAAAAACGCTGCGCCAGCGTGTCTATGATGTTGATCTGCACGCCGGCAACACTCGTTATCCGACGACCAGACGTGTTTTAATACTTTCGAACTTTCAATCAAACAGCAGTAGCAGTAGCAATTGCAGTAGCAAACATATGACGGTTGCGAAAGGGGTTGTCTGTTAAACATGATTGTGGGAATGTAGAAACAACATACTTGCGCAAAGAAAACCGATGATCATATATCGTCGTAATTAAGATGATATTGATTCTACTGCTGCTACTGCTGGCAGTAGCTACTGCTACTGCTGCTACTGCTGGCAGTAGTTAGGAGTAGCAGTAGCAGGAGCATTAGCATTAGCAGAAGCAAACATATGATGGTTGCGAAAGATGCGAAAGGGGTTGTCTGCTAAACATGATGGTGGGAAAGTAGAAACTACATACTTGTGCAAAGAAATATCATATATAAATGATCATATATCGTCGTAATTAAGATGACTATTGACTCTACTGCTGCTACTGCTGGCAGTAGCTACTGCTACTGCTGCTACTGCTGGCAGTAGTTAACAGTAGCAGTAGCAGTAGCAATAGCAGTAGGAATATATGATTGTTGCGAAATATGCGAAAGGGGTTGTCTGGTAAATATGATGGTGGAAAGTAGGAACAAGATAATGCGCAAAGAAAACACTTGCGATGAATATACCTACAGAGATGGTGCTCTACTGCTAGCAGTAACTACTGCTACTGCTGCTACTGCTGGCAGTAACTACTGCTACTGCTGCTACTGCTGGCAGTAACTACTGCTACTGCTGCTACTGCTGGCAGTAACAGCAGTAGCAGTAGCAGTAGCAGTAGCTACTGCTACTGCTGCTACTGCTACTGCCAACTTCACGTTCATCTGATAGTTCCCATTTTCATGTTAAAACATCCATTACGAGCAATCCCCAACATTCCAAAGTGACATTTTTTAGTAGTATACTGATAACACATCAACAGAATTATATACGATAGAAATGTTATAACGATAGCTGTGTCGGGTAACAAGTTTTACGAACATGAAATTAAACCCTTCACAGAGAGAGAGAGAGAGAGAGAGAGAGAGAGAGAGAGAGAGTCAAAACCATCAGATCTGTCCTCATATTTACTGTCGTTTGATTGATAACTGATTTGAACATTGGGACATGTAAGCGTTGGGGTGTTGTGAGGACACGAACGAGAGAAACATGTAAGGACATATGAGAGACAATGGCCTCATATAGTATGTGTTTGACCTAATTGTCCTTATTATTTGTCCTCACTTAAACCCCATTTGTTTCTTTATCTCTCTTTCTCTTGTCATTTGTCCTCATGATCACATAAGCGGTCAAATCGTCTTGAGATAAAACAACACTTGCAGTGTCGAAATACGTCAGAGAGTTAGACACCTATGTAAACCTACCTGTTTCTCGTATATGTTTTTGAACAGTGTCAAGAGTGATTCGTTTTACCTGTCAGTTTACTGTTTGCTCCATAAAGGGGTCTGCTTACATTGAAGGACACATTTCGGCATGGGAAGCTTGAATATTTACAGCCAGCACGCTTCAAGCTGATCAACTCGGGTATATAAACTCAGGCCCGCTCTTAGTTTTTTTATTTGTATAGCATTGCTATATTGAGGGTATGAATAGCTTAACAACACTTTGTAATTTACTTTAATGAAGAAATATATGTTGTTCATAATTTAGCTTTTGATTACAAAACTTATCTGGTATTTCTTAATTGTTTTTAGACCAAAAATCAGAGCACAACACAATTGAATGTGTTATTATGTGTACTGGTCATAAATGCTTTATTGGATGGGCCTCATAATCTGAAGAAAAATTGAATATCACACTTTGCTCATGAAATTGTATCGCTAACAGTGATCGGTTTTGTATTGTATTTTTGCCGTTAGTTAGAGCATGTAGAGGGTTAGGTTCTTTAAAGCATTCGCATTAATCCAAGCAGCTTTGATGCAGAAGTAACAATATTAGTAATGTGTTCGTGCCATTTTTCGTTATTATTTAGTGTTACTCCTAGATGTTTGTAGTTATTAACAAACGTTATCGGGACAGTATCTACATATACAGTTGCACGTCTATCAATATTGTTAATTAAAGAAAAGAACATTACCTCTGTTTTGGCAGAATTGAATTGTAAAAGGCATTGTTGTGACCATTTCGTACGCATGAGTAAATCATGATTTAGGATCCCTTCCACGTCATGCTCAGCATATTTTCGACAATATCATTTGCATATATCAAAAATAAAAGGAGGCGGACACAAGACAAAGCCTTGGGGAACTCCGGCAGTTACAGTTTTTGACTCGGAGGCATATCCGACACGGAATTAAAGAATCGTGTTTTACAGCACTTCAACACATAATTATGTCGACTTATAATTATTACTAGGTCATACTTGTGCGAAAAGCGATGAAATTAAAACGGTCAACACGAAGTATATGAGATCTGGTTGAGAGATAATCAGATGTTTTCCAGCAATACCATATTGTTTAAGCTTAAACAAAATACTGTATGCCAAACACGACCGAAAGCTCTAGATATATCATTAAAGACAAAACATGTAAATTGTTTAGCATCAAATGCCTGACATATATGACATATCGACAAGTTGATACGTGGTAGAATGACCAAGGATAATACCTTATCGATTCCTAAAGATAACAACAAACATAAGTAGAACATGATACACATGTTTAAATACAGTTATTTCCATTACTTTTCCAGCTCAACTAAGTAACGATATAGGTTTATAGTTCATAGGAATACTAGGATCTGACATTTTGAAAAGTACCATAACCATAACACATTTCCATAATTAGTAATTATAAGAACAATATTGTTTTTTGCGTATTACTAACGGTTGATTATATTGCACAAATAATATATTTAAACATAATGTTATAGTAGAATAACGAAGAAAATTGAAAGCTCAAAATATGATTTAAATATATGCCAGCAGTTTTAAAGTAATAATGATACTGAATTAATCAATCGAGACGATAATTTAAATGATTGATAAAACTTCCAAGATTGTCGTGTGTCCCTTTAACGCAGGCTTCAGCATACCTATGCTCAAGTTTCAGCTTATGAACTACTCTTACAAGCATATTGCAAGATTTAACATTCATGAGTTGTCTAACATTATCTATCACTTATATAACAGGTTGAAAGTGTCTCTTTGTAGTATGCATACAGACAACATCATTACTACGCGGGTATGGAATCACTTATTTCACACCATGCACGTGACCTGTATAGGAAAAACGACCTAAAATGGAAGAGAACGCCACCGCTCGGGATCGAATCCACGCGGTACAGTGTATGCAGGTCTGAGTTACAGAGGCCACTAAAATGTACAAGAATACCTGCATAGGCGTAGGAGCAGTTTAAAACAGTTGCGAGCCAACTTATTAACAGGATGTGTTAGCATAACAAATACCAAAGAGTGCACGCTATACTTTTTCTTGGTATTTATTTGGGTTCGGGTGCGGGACCGCACAAGAGTTGTTTTATCGGTAGGATTTGTTTTATTGGTAAGAATTGTTTTATCTATAGGAGTTGTTTTATTGGTAAGAGTTTTTTTTATTGATAAGAGTTGTTTTATTATTTAGAGTTATTTTATCTGTAGGAGTTGTTTTATTGGTAAGAGTTCTTTTATTGGTAAAAGTTGTTTTGTTAATTAGAGCTGTTTTATTGGTAATATTTGTTTTATTGGTAAGAGTTGTTTCATTGGTAAGAGTTGTTTTATCGGTAAGAGTAGTTTTATTAGAGTTGTTTTATTGGTAAGAGTTGTTTATTTGTAAGATTTGTTTTATTGGTAGGATTTGTTTTATTGGTAGAATGTGTTTTATTGGTAAAAGTTGTGTTATCCGTAAGAGTTGTTTTATTTGTTAGAGTTGATTTTTTGTAGGAGATGTTTTATTAGTAAGAGTTGTTTTTCTGGTAAGAGTTGTGTTATTCAACTTATTGGTAGGAGTTGTTTTATTGATAAGAGTTGTTTTATTGTTGGTAAGAGTTGTTTTATTATTTAGAGTTGTTTTTTGGTTGTCGGTCGTCCGTCTTAGTCCGTTAACGTTTGCCTTGTGAACACTCTAGGGCCTTCATTATCAATCGGATCTTTACGAAGCTCTGCCAGTGTCTTTATATCAATGATCGAATTTGTTTCACCGGAGTTATGGCCATTGTTGTGCTGAGAAATGCTATATCGATGTCAACGAATCTTTGCAGGGATGATCAGTACCATGCCTACTTTATGCATGTCATCGCCTAATTTCGGTTGAACGATTTTTGGCGGAGTTATGACCCTTTAAAGGTTGTCCGGACTAGTTCTCCTGAACCCCTGGCCGGATTTCAGTGAAACTTTGCAGGGATGATCAGTAACAGTCCTAGTTGTGCACGTCATCGCCGTGGTCCGGTTGAATGATATTTGCGGAGTTATAGCCCTTTAAATACTTTGATACACAAACTGTATCCAGACTAGTCTCTTCTGAACTCCTGGCCGAATTACAACGAATTTTGGATGATGAGTACCAAGCCTAGTTGCATCTATCATCGCCGTGTTCTGGTTGAATGAGTTATGGCCAAATATACACAGACTTTATTCAGACAATTGTTCCTGAACCCCTGGCTAGATTCCAGTGAAACTTGCCAGGAATGATCAGTACCAAGCCTAGTTGCGTATGTTGTTGTCTATTTCCCAGACTCAAAGACTCCATATAGCCAGTAGAGCGATACAGGCCCTCTTTGGCCTCTTGTTTTATAAGTAAGAATTAATTTATTAGTAAGAGTTCTTGAATGTAACAGACGGTCTGTGAAGCAGATTACTGTCCGTGGAGCGGACGCCCCATGAATAATGTAACAGACGATACGTGAAGCAGGTTATGATCCGTGGAGCGGACGGACCATAAAGAATGTGACAGCTCGTGAAGCCGAATACAGCCCGTGGAAAAGACGGCTCATGTAGAATATAACAGGCGGTCCATGGAGCGGAAGGTCCATGAATAATGTAACAGACGGCCCGTGAAGCAGGTTACAGCTTGTGGAGCGGACGGCCCATCTAACAGGTTACAGCCCGTGGAGCGGACAGCTCATGAAGATTGTAACAAACGGCCCGTGAAGCAGGTTATTGCCCGTGAAGCGGACTGCCCATGAAGAATGATACAGACGGCCCGTGAAGTAGGTAACAGTCGGTGAGACGGACGGACCATGAATAATGTAACAGATGGCCCATGAAGCAAGTTACAGCCCGTGGAGCAGTCTGCCCAGGAAGATTATAACAGATGGCCCGTGATGCAAATTATGGCCCGTGGACCGACGGCACATGCAGAATGAAACAGACGGCCCGTGAAGCAGGTTACAGTCTGTGGGGCGGATGTCCCATAAAGAATGTAACAGACGGTCCGTGAAGCAGGTTACGATCCATGAAGCGGGCGGCCCATGAATAATGTAACAGATGGCCCGTGAAGCAGGTTACAGCCTGTGGAGCGGACGACCCATGTCGTAGGTTACAGCCCGTGAAGCCGGTTATGACCCGTGGAGCGGACGGCCCATGTAGCAGGATACAGCCCGTGGGGAGGACGAACATGCATAATGTATCAGACGGCCCGTGAAGCAGGTTACAGTCCGTGGGGAGGACGGCCCATAAATAATGTAACAGACGACCTATGGTCGGTGGACCAGATGGCATCGGTAGTAGACGGCCTGAGGATCATGAAACAGACGGTCCATGTTTGTTTCCTTCTTCTGAAAACATTCTGCGCCGCACTGACGTTTTACATCAGTTTCTTCTTGTTATCGAATGATAATCATGTTTCTAATAAAGGAACACGTTGTAAATTATTAATGTGTAATGAGTGTATATTTACTACACTGCGTTTACATGTTTTATATGCAAAGAGGTAATCTAATATTTAAAGGTTTCAATGTATATAACAGTAACACGATTTTAAATCATACACCCTGTAACAGTCCTTAGAAACAAATAACAATACAATGCAAACAAAAACAGCGAACATATTATTTAGGATAATCAATTATGATAAAGAGTAATTAAATCTTACAACAGCCTTAACTGAACAGCTAAATCCGAAAACCATTCCCGCAGGTAGTCTACTCCACGGTTCGTCTCGTATTTATTTGCAAATTGTTATTATATAACAAAAATGTAGAACTATTTTAACAAGTATAAACAGTTACATGGCAACAGTAAGCAATAGTAACTTGAGAATAAAGCTGCATACTTAAGATATCAAAACATATTTAAGTGTTTGCATTAATTGCTGATGATATATATTTCTAGAATGTTATGAAGATTTTTAGAATATTGAGGTAGTTGGAATTAAATAAAGAAAAACATCAAATAAGAAGCTGATATGATCAGTGAAATGTGACAAATGGACATGTATTCGGAAGAAGTGGTTTGTAGTGGTAAGATATCATACAGTTTGGTTTTTTGAATGTTTGACACTATTTTTTGTCATAGGTGTGTAGGGCTGGTGATGAGATTTTCCTGAGTGGAAACCAGTATTGCATGGCCTGCGTCAGAAAATAGCACGCTCAAGCAAAGTTTTAAAGCTGTATCTGTTATAGTTAATGAAAGAAGTGCACCTTAACATAAAACTTAACCAAATACGCAGACGCCGATCAAGTCGTATTTTTTTCCAAAAACATACTGGCTAAAAAGTGGACCTTAACGGAAAACTTATCCAATATACTCAGTTCAAAAAGGGGCATAACTTCTGCAGAAAGCAGCACAGCGTTATGAAACCTTACATGTTATGTTATGATGTAGAACAACTGTATAAAGTTTCAAAGTTTTAGCCTTTACATAGCGCCAATTTCAATACAGCAATTTCAATACAACAACACGATCTTATGGCCAGTCTTTTACCCCCAACATTTTGGCCAGTTTTTCACCCCCAACATTTTTACAACAACGACAAGTCACGTGCTACTCCATATACGGTGTCAGACCGGTGAAAATCAGCCCATTGAACACAATGCAATATAGGCTATATTTGGAGATCAGTCACAAGTTCCACAAATACACTTTTATTCTGTGCATTAAACACATCAATCTCCACGCAGAGTTATCGTTCCTTTCACTCACATATATCTCTGCAAACTACTAAATTACAAGATTTTGGTAAAACCTGTTAAATTGGAATATGTTTGCCTGAAACGTATTTATTTCTTGTGTAAATATAATTTTTAGAATATCTGCAAATTAGATGTTGCAAGATTTGAAATAATGCATGAAAACAATTTAGTTTTAATCGGGACTATTTTTCTACAAAATAATACGTACTTAGGTCTCCTCATTCGAAACGCATATGTAAACATTTCAAACCGAAGCTCGATAGCAGAAAACTACTAAAATAAATTAACTCATAGAAATAAAAAATTGAAATTATTTAATATAGGTCTATAGTTTATCTTTGAAGATCGCGCAAAAGGATTTATTACAAACATCGTCATAACCTTTTTGACTATTCACGTGACCTAACCGTTTCGCCCTACTTCCTTTGACGTTGACAGAGTCAAATGAGGAACGAGTGTACTCTGGGTAGAGATTGTAAACACATTTGGCTAACAAACGGTCCCATATCTGGAATAAAACACCGATTCAGTTTTTCAACATTTCGCGTCATTCATTCACACTATGCGTATTTTGAAATAAACATCTGTCAAAACCACCTCTCTACCTAACCTCTGTGCTCAAACTCTCCAAAGAAATAATCCTGATAAACACAGTTAAATACTTACTTTTCATGACAACAGACATACTTATTTAACCTCAGGTTAGATTTAACAATGAAATAAAAACTAATCTTGGGAAAAACACATGCAAACTAGAAACTTTGGATTTTTTCAAGGAACTATTTCAGCACCCTACCACCCGGAAGTACTTCCTGACTGGTCTGAGACCATAAGCAGCATCAAAAAGCAATCAGAATATAGGCATATTGACATGTGTTATATATATGTCAAATAAACCTGTGTTTATATTTATCCGTTCCCATTCATGGAGTCATATTATCAACTAGAGCTTTAATAACATATTTATATGCGAATTAATATAAATGAACTTATAATTGTATACTGAAAGGAAAAAGAAACGCAGAATGCGTATTTCCGCTATATATTGTATGTTTAATATGCTACTTCTAATCGAATGGTACAGGGCGACATAAGGCCTGTCCTTTTAGAAAGAAGGTTTAAAGAGCACTGAACACATCAATGGTTACCCATTTAAAGTTTCATTATCGTCAGAATGCGCATTTGGCTCAAGCAGGTGAGCAAACTTAGGCTTTAAATGTTGCAATCACTTAAAGACAATTTCTATAGTTTTTTCTGCATTACAGATTTTCTTTAAACTTTTTGTACAGTATGTCTGTTATATATATAGACAGAAAAGGCAAAAATAATGTTAGGTCACCATGATTGTTAAAATTTAATAAAAAAAATTGTAATGCCAGCGTCATGTCAATCTGTCCAAAAAGTTGAACAAGTCCATGAAATAGCTAAATAAGACATTTTTGAAGTCTAATCATTTATTCATTGGTCACAATTCTGCTAAAATTGTATTAAAGTAAAGAACATTTAATTACAATAACATTTAAAGCTCATCTTTATGTAAAACCTATATTTTTTTACAAAATCTGTTGAGACCATTGCCACAATTTATACACAAATTAGCCCATAATGATACAATTTCTCTTTTTTTTTTGTATCAGTTCCCAATAATAGAATTTGTTTAAACTTTCTAAGCACATAGTTTAACATATATAAAAACAAAATGTGCAATTAAAATGTTAGGTCCCCATGCTTGTTTAGAAATGTTTTTTGAAACCCTACCCCTATGCTAAAAGGCCAAGTTTTGAATGAAATTACATAGAAATGGTATATTTTCCTTTTTTGTTATGTTCATAATAACAGAATTTGTTCAAATTTCCTAGGCACGTATTTCAACATATATTTAGATAATATATGCAATTAAAATTATAGGTCACTATGCATATTGAGATTTAATATTGTTTTTTGAAACCATACCATTATGCTTAATTTTTTTAATTTTGTTCGAATTTTTACAAAATGCTATATTTTTCCTATTTTATGAACAAAAAACAACAACACAAATACAACTAGACATCAAAAGTCACATTCCTAATTTTTTTTTAGGAAAATCCATCCAATAGTTTTAGAAGAGAAGTCGCCCAAAAATGCTGCGCATGGAAAACTACAGCAAATGCCTTTAACATTAAATACAGTACTGAACTGGCTCAATTTTTGAAAGAGGAACTTCAGCATTTATGAATTTCTTGTTACAACGTGTACTGTAAGTAAAACGTCTACAACATCACAGTTGTGTCCTTTCTCTAACTAACTGCACTTTTTTTTTTTACAAAACATCTTGGGATTTCCTTGGAATATATATGGAATTAAGTGTGCAGTATATGCAATATATAGCGGAAATACGCACCCTGCGTTTCTTTTTCCTTTCAGTATATTTCCAAGAATAAACACATACACATAATTATGTTAAACTTTTATTTTTCATTTAAATGTGTTGCTTGTTTAACGAGTTTCGCTTTTTCAACATTCATGAAACAAGTCTACATGGAAGACAGCGATGTTTCAAATGGCCTAGATATTCAACATTCATGAAACAAGTCTACATGGAAGACAGCGATGTTTCAAATGGCCTAGATATTCAACATTCAAGAAACAAGTCTACATGGAAGACAGCGATGTTTCAAATGGCCTAGATATTCAACATTCATGAAACAAGTCTACATGGAAGACAGCGATGTTTCAAATGGCCTAGATATTCAACATTCAAGAAATAAGTCTACATGGAAGACAGCGATGTTTCAAATGGCGTAGATAAACAACATTCATTGAACAAGTCTACATGGAAGACAGCGATGTTTCAAATGGCCTAGATATTCAACATTCAAGAAATAAGTCTACATGGAAGACAGCGATGTTTCAAATGGCCTAAATATTCAACATTCATGAAACAAGTCTACATGTCAGACAGCGATGTTTCAAATGGCCTAGATATTCAACATTCGTGGAACAAGTCTACATGGAAGACAGCGATGTTTCAAATGGCCTAGATATTCAACATTCATGGAACAAGTCTACATGGAAGACAGCGATGTTTCAAATGGCCTAGATATTCAACATTCAAGAAACAAGTCTACATGGAAGACAGCGATGTTTCAAATGGCCTAGATATTCAACATTCATGGAACAAGTCTACATGGAAGACAGCGATGTTTCAAATGGCCTAGATATTCCACATTCATGGAACAAGTCTACATGGAAGACAGCGATGTTTCAAATGGCCTAGATATTCAACATTCATGAAACAAGTCTACAGGGAAGACAGCGATGTTTCAAATGGCCTAGATATTCAACATTCATGAAACAAGTCTACATGGAAGACAGCGATGTTTCAAATGGCCTAGATATTCAACATTCATGGAACAAGTCTACATGGAAGACAGCGATGTTTCAAATGGCCTAGATATTCAACATTCAAGAAACAAGTCTACATGGAAGACAGCGATGTTTCAAATGGCCTAGATATTCAACATTCATGGAACAAGTCTACATGGAAGACAGCGATGTTTCAAATGGCCTAGATATTCCACATTCATGGAACAAGTCTACATGGTAGACAGCGATGTTTCAAATGGCCTAGATATTCAACATTCATGAAACAAGTCTACAGGGAAGACAGCGATGTTTCAAATGGCCTAGATATTCAACATTCATGAAACAAGTCTACATGGAAGACAGCGATGTTTTAAATGACCTAGATATTCAACATTCAAGAAATAAGTCTACATGGAAGACAGCGATGTTTCAAATGGCCTAGATATTCAATATTCATGAAACAAGTCTACATGGAAGACAGCGATGTTTCAAATGGCCTAGATATTCAACATTAATGAAACAAGTCTACATGGAAGACAGCGATGTTTCAAATAGCCTAGATATTCAGCATTCATGAAACAAGTTTACAAGGAAGACATGTACAGCGATGTTTCAAATGGCGTAGATTTTCAACATTCATGAACCAAGTCTACATGGAGGACAGCGATGTTTCAAATGGCCTAGATATTCAACATTCAAGAAATAAGTCTACATGGAAGACAGCGATGTTTCAAATGGCCTAAATATTCAACATTCATGAAACAAGTCTACATGGAAGACAGCGATGTTTCAAATGGCCTAGATATTTAACATTCATGGAACAAGTCTACATGGAAGACAGCGATGTTTCAAATGGCCTAGATATTCAACATTCATGAAACAAGTCTACATGGAAGACAGCGATGTTTCAAATGGCCTAGATATTCAACATTCATGGAACAAGTCTACATGGAAGACAGCGATGTTTCAAATGGCCTAGATATTCAACATTCAAGAAACAAGTCTACATGGAAGACAGCGATGTTTCAAATGGCCTAGATATTCAACATTCAAGAAACAAGTCTACATGGAAGACAGCGATGTTTCAAATGGCCTATATATTCAACATTCATGAAACAAGTCTACATGGAAGACAGCGATGTTTCAAATGGCCTAGATATTCAACATTCATGAAACAAGTCTACATGGAAGACAGCGATGTTTCAAATAGCCTAGATATTCAACATTCATGAAACAAGTTTACATGGAAGACATGTACAGCGATGTTTCAAATGGCGTAGATATTCAACATTCATGAACCAAGTCTACATGGAGGACAGCGATGTTTCAAATGGCCTAGATATTCAACATTCAAGAAATAAATCTACATGGAAGACAGCGATGTTTCAAATGGCCTAAATATTCAACATTCATGAAACAAGTCTACATGGAAGACAGCGATGTTTCAAATGGCCTAGATATTTAACATTCATGGAACAAGTCTACATGGAAGACAGCGATGTTTCAAATGGCCTAGATATTCAACATTCATGAAACAAGTCTACATGGAAGACAGCGATGTTTCAAATGGCCTAGATATTCAACATTCATGGAACAAGTCTACATGGAAGACAGCGATGTTTCAAATGGCCTAGATATTCAACATTCAAGAAAAAAGTCTACATGGAAGACAGCGATGTTTCAAATGGCCTAGATATTCAACATTCATGAAACAAGTCTACATGGAAGACAGCGATGTTTCAAATGGCGCCGATATTCAACATTCAAGAAACAAGTCTACATGGAAGACAGCGATGTTTCAAATGGCGTAGATATTCAACATTCAAGAAACAAGTCTACATGGAAGACAGCGATCTTTCAAATGGTCTAGATATTCAACATTCATGAAACAAGTCTACATGGAAGACAGCGATGTTTCAAATGGCCTAGATATTCAACATTCAAGAAACAAGTCTACAGGGAAGAAAGCGATGTTTCAAATGGCCTAGATATTCAACATTCATGGAATTAGTCTACATGGAAGACAGCGATGTTTCAAATGGCCTAGTTATTCAACATTCATGGAACAAGTCTACATGGAAGACAGCGATGTTTCAAATGGCCTAGATATTCAACATTTAATGAAACAAGTCTACATGAAAGACAGCGATGTTTCAAATGGCCTAGATATTCAACATTCATGGAACAAGTCTACATGGAAGACAGCGATGTTTCAAATGGCCTAGATATTCAACATTCAAGAAATAAGTCTATATGAAAGACAGCGATGTTTCAAATGGCCTAGATATTCAACATTCATGGAACAAATCTACATGGAAGACAGCGATGTTTCAAATGGCCTAGATATTAAACATTCATGAAACAATTCTACATGTAACACAGCGATGTTTCAAATGGCCTAGATATTTATTTTAGCCACAATAAATTAACAAAAAAGTTTCAAAAATAAAATATTCCAGCGGGCATATATTGTTCCAGATCAACACTTGGTGGGCGGGACTTGAAGTTTCATCGATACAAGGGCCGTAATTAAGCCCGCGGTTAGGTGTGTTTCAAGTCCCAAACACCAGGTTTTGATCTCGCACAAAAAAAACCCGCTGGAAATATTTTATTTCTTATATGATATTGATTTTTATACAGGTTTTCGAGAGATTGAACATAATACAAACACATTCTCACAACTTCCTGACGTTTAAAATGACGACCTAGGTAACGGATGAAGGACGCAACATCAGAGGGGTTGATATAAATTTCGAAAACACCTCAGTAACAAATTAGTATCGAGTATAGTAATAAACTATGTAAGATAACACATTTCAAGATTGTATGTCAAAGTTCGATCATATTTTCATTGTAAAATCGAAAACTTAACGTAGGAAAGACTTAATGTAAGAGGAATTAGAGCATTGTCATGTTTGGATTATCACCATTCCCCATTCCAACCCAGTAAGACCGTAGTTAACGTGTTGTAAACAATATTTATTAGGATTTGGATTCATCACGTCAAATTAATAAACACTTACCAAGTAACGTGGTGTGATTAGTATTAATTTCACAATTAAAATGAACATATAACAAATGTAAAACAACTGCTACTTTACTTCTCAGAAATATGGTTGTGTAATACGTTTATTTATACACGTACTTTGCAATTCACGAAAGTTCATGACTTGTGAATTACTCAATATCAAACTAAAATGTTGACCAGTTTTGATATAGAAAATCTGGTCTGAGCTAAAAGTCTTCTCCCGTACGTCTTTGATTTTACCAAGAGCAATAACCTAGTCCTATTCCACTTCAGCGAGGTTATGATGAATCAAGTGTGTCTCGATAAATGCAGGACTAATAACTCATTATTATTATTATTATTATTATTATACATGTTCTGTTATTAGATACTATATTAAGTAGTCATAGTGGTTTCACTACGTTTGTTTATTTATATTAAAGTGAATGTAGCGACACGGCCAAACAATTTTTATTATTGAGAGTTCTGAAAAGAAAGAATGATCAAAATCGGATGATAAACAAAGAAGATGTGATCATTTGAAGGTTTTGTTGAAACGAATATGAAAGCCGCCATTTTGAGAGCTATAACATCACAGTTCTAAATGACCTTATATGGAATATTTATAAATATGAACATTTACTGATTTTATAGAGGGAAAATGACAGCAAATGAAAAATATGTATATGTAATGGAAATAATGCTTTATATGACCATTAAAGGATTTTGCATTCATTTGTAGTAATTTTCTTTGCTTTAAATGATATTTATTAATATTCCATATCTAGTATGGTAAGTTGGAATTATGATGTCATAGTTATCAAAATGGCGCCTCCCATATCTGTTTTAGAACAACCTTCAAATGGTCATATCTGTTTTGCTTATCATCCGATTTTGATAATTCTTTCACCTTTTCCCAAATTTATCAACACTCTCAATAATAGAGCTCGTTTGATTCTGTCGCTAAATTCCCTTCAAGTAGACATACGTGTAACGTTTGTTAACTTGTTCACCAAAGGGGCTAGACTTTGACCAGACAGGTTATCAAACACTGCCTTGTAATCTAGCTAATGCTCCTGTCACACTATAGCGCGTTTCCACTGCGTTGGCACGGCGTTGTTTAATTTTCCAGAACGCAGTGAGATCGCAAGAAAAATCTGATATTTTTCGTGAAGATGGAGATGTCACGGCGTCCTCACAGCGACCAAGGCGTTGCTACGGAGCTCCCATGGCGTTCTATCGCGTTCCTACGGAGTTCTCGTTGGCGATTGTCTGCGCTCTCACGGCGCTTCCACTGCGTGCACTGCGCTTTCACGGCGCTCACACTGCGCTGACGGCGTGTTGAAGACGTTCGTTTGCACTACCTATAATTCATTTATACTATTTTGTTCGTTTTTGTCATGCAAACGCCGATGGACGCGGTAGAAGCGCCTTGGGAGCGCATTGATCGCCGTGACAGCTCCGTACAGTCGTTGTAAGAGTGCAGTAAAATAAATTACACTCCGTATAAGCGCCGTAGACGCGCCGTATAAGCGCGGTAGAGACGCAGTGACATCTCAGAGAACGCCGTACAATCTCCGTGCAAGCGCCACCGACAACCACAGCGTTCGCACTGCGACCTCTGTGCGCGCCCGCGGAGCTCCTGTGGCGTTGTAGGAGACCTTACTGCGCTGCTATGGCGACCCCACTGCGCTCTTATCAGAACGCCGAGCGACGGCGTTTGTTTTGTGCATGCTCAAAGTGCGCGCCGTCGCTTGGCGTTCTATGCGATCCCAATGCGTCTACTGGCTATGCCACTGCGTTGCTGCGGCGATGCTTGCGATCGTACTGCGCGCACCTCGGCGTTCTGCATTTTTCTTGGACGCCGTGGGATCGCCGTGAGAACGCGGCCCTAGTGTGACAGGGGTTTAACAGTACGTGGTACTACAGGGTATATCGTCCTATGCCAATGTTTAAACGAGTGATTATTTAAAGGGACTGGAGGCGATCTGGAGCTATACTGGGTGTCAATCCAAATCCGGATAATATGTTTTAGTTTAATATTCAGTATATATATGCACTCAAATAGGCCCCATGTTCCGAACGATTTAATTATTGTTAATAAAATAGTGTGGTCTTGAAAACCAGACGACTCGGCTAGATTGTTTTTTGTATAATCATTAATATTAATTCATCTGATATTCTTACAAATTATTATATATTTGAACTATATGTACACATGTTAGCAATATAATCACAATGTAAATGGATATGTATGATTTAGCAACAAACATCAGCCGAGTCGTCGGGTTTTTCAGACCAAATAGTTTCATAAAACATAATTAACCCATGCAGCTTAATTAATGTATATGCACATTCCATATGAAACTGAAACACATTATAATGGTTATCATTTGTATTTGGAGTGACAACAATCACTCTTCCAGATCGCCTCCGGTCCCTTTAAGATTATACGGATAGTAACATTAGTTGATATATAACGCGATATATACAGATATCTTCATCATTTAATGAGTTAGTGATTCTTTCTTAAAGCGACACACGTTAATTTTGAAGCAGTATCAGATACTAAAATTAGCAATCAAATATGCAATATAATTCAGATTTTTCAGTTTTTGTTTGTTAATTTACCATAAGTTTAAATATACGTTTGGTGCATATATAATCAACAATAATAAATATGCATCAATAACGTGTTTGAAGTAATCAATATTAGTAAAACAACAAGAACAACAACATTGAGACATATACTGAACAAAATTCCTAATTACTCACTTGTGTATATTTTGTATCTTAATTAATTTTCTTATTTCAGAATAGTTGTGTGATAAGTATTTTGTTTTGACACATAATGCGCAAAACATTTTTTTAAATTTAAATTCTTACATCTTTGGAGAGTTACCCTCCCTTTATATGAACATATAAAATGTGCTGATAAAACACATATCTCAAATTACCTCTCTTTTAAGTGAAAATCGTTTGAAAATCAAGTAACTATAATGCAGCATTAAAATTAAATATTTCACAAAATTATTTTGCAAACGTATCTGTAGTGGTAATGCTAGTAAAACATGATGTCAAAATAATTTTATTTGGCATGTTTTAGAATTAGGAACTTTGAAAGCTGCTCTAATTCGAAGTACTTAACACAATCCTGTATACCCAGTATAAGTGTTATAATTCATTTCTAAGAAATCATATCGACTAGAAAGCTTTACAAGAGCTGTTGGAGAACAGCGCAGTTCGACTATTCGATTTTTCAGAGGATAAATTATATAGCCAGTATATACGGCTAAAACAATGTGGGGCGTTGGGGGGCGGTGCGGGTATAGAAACTCGGGCCGATATGGTTTTTAAAAAAATACCGTTATAAGAAAAATAGGTCGGAGAAATCTTCGACTAATTCGAGGACACTGTCATCATAGAAGAAATTGGAAAGGTCCTTGAACTCCCTTTATTTTCTACAAAAGACAACCACTTTCGACTTGGCAGTATTCACTTGCAATCCCCATAAAGAACAATACTCGGACATAGCGGTTAGTGGTAACTGTAAGTTAAGCGAACTTTCTGCTAAGATGACAGTATCATCAGCATATAATAAAATAAATAGTTTGAAAACACTTTAATTGCTTCATTGTTTAATGCATCTTTTACATACTCGGACAGTGAAAACAAACCATTAAACTTACTAGACATAAACTGAGAGAGATCCTTTAGAAAAAGAGAAAAAAAGGACTGGGTACAAATTCTCACCTTGACGTTCACCGGAGAAGCTTCCAGACAGCCTTTTGCCACCACACTTAAAGTTCCCCGGCCATATTTTGCTTCATGAACATGTTTATGTTTATTTTAATCAAAATCAATAAACAGCAATAGATATTTACAATTCACAAATTGCAATATCTGGATGACATGGATGACGTAGAAAACTTTGAACAGGTAAATTAATCCACAAGTAAATGTATTTATCAATTATCCGGCAATAGTTGTGCAGCTATACCCCATTTCTCCGCGCAGTCACGTAGTGGTAAAAGTAGTATCTATTTGCATGACGCAAATAATATTTATGTTTACAAACAACTTAGTAGCGGTTTTAAATAATGTTTCTCTCCGGGACTATCAATAAATGTTTATATGAAGTTTAAGAATTAAATTTGTTAATTGATAATACTTCAAAAAGAGTGGCCATTCATCTTTAACACAAGATTTTGCTTTACTATACATATTATGGATTATTTTTAAACGTTTACCATCAATATTAAAACGCAACAGTTTAAGACATATATATGAGAGGTGGGATAAATACGTATCTCAAATTACATATGACGAACATGTAAACTCAAAATACACATGGCGAACATGTAAACTCAAAATACACATGGCGAACATGTAACTCAAAATATACACGGCGAACATGTAAACTCAAAATACACACGGCGAACATGTAAACTAAAAATACACCCGGCGAACATATAAACTCAAAATACACATTGCGATCATGTAAACTCAAAATACACACGGCGAACATGTCAAAAGATTCATTCAACGCACGCCCGAAAGATCTTGATGCCGTTTGGTATGTGGGTTATTATCTTTTTGCTCTGGTTTCTGCCAAGTCATTGAGTACTCTCTTTGTGGCTTTCACGGGCATCTTCGTGATTTACTTATATTTTCTATTAATGCTGCCTTGTTGGTTAGAGTATATTTCATGGCGTGGATTTCTTTATTTACCTTGTCTCGCTTTATTGGATGACAATAGGATAAGTGTGAGGTTTGGCGCAACCTAGAACCTGGTTTAAACTCCCAGTGACCTCTTTTAATGTTTGTGACGTCGTATGCCTTTATTCCTTATTAACATTGTCATTTATGTTTGTCTTTTTGCGTGTTTTTGAGTTTACTGTTTTCTCTAAAATCTGCATTTCCTTTTTGACTTTTATACTTATGTTTACTACGATATTGACTTGGATTTGTATCTGATGTAGCCATTTCGAATGTGGGTTAATACGATATTGATCTGGATTTGTGTCTGATGTTTCCATTTGGTATGTGGGTTAATACTATATTAAGCTAGATTTGTATATAATGTCGCCATTTGGTATGTGGGTTAATACGATATTGACTTGGATTTGTGCCATTTTATATATGGGTTAATACGATATTGACCCAGTTTTGTATCTGATGTCGCCATTTGGTATGTGGGATAATACCATATTGACCTGGATTAGCATCTGATGTCGCCATTTCGTATGTTGGGTAATAGGATATTGATCTGGATTTGTATCTGATGTCGCCATTTCGTATATGGGTTAATATGATATTGATCCGGATTTGTATCTGATGTCGCCATTTGGTATGTGGGTTAATACGATATTGATCCGGATTTGTATCTGATGTCCCCATTTGGTATGTGGGTTAATATCATATTGACCTGGATATGTATGTGATGTCGCCATTTGGTATGTGGGATAATACCATATTGACCTGGATATGTATGTGATGTCGCCATTTGATATGTGGGATAATACCATATTGACCTGGATATGTATGTGATGTCGCCATTTGGTATGTGGGATAATACCATATTGACCTGGATATGTATGTGATGTCGTCATTTGGTTTGTGGGATAATACCATATTGACCTGGATATGTATGTGATGTCGCCATTTGGTATGTGGGATAATACCATTTTAAGCTGGATGTGTATCTGATGTCGCCATTTGGTTTGTGGGATAATACCATATTGACCTGGATATGTATGTGATGTCGCCATTTGGTTTGTGGGATAATACCATATTGACCTGGATATGTATGTGATGTCGCCATTTGGTATGAGGGATAATACCATATTAAGCTGGATGTGTATCTGATGTCGCCATTTGGTATGAGGAATAATACCATATTAAGCTGGATATGTATGTGATGTCGCCTTTTGGTATGTGGGTTAATACCATATTGACCTGGATATGTATGTGATGTCGCCATTTGGTATGTGGGATAATACCATATTAAGCTGGATGTGTATGTGATGTCGCCATTTGGTATGTGGGATAATACCATATTAAGCTGGATATGTATGTGATGTCGCCATTTGGTATGTGGGTTAATACCATATTGACCTGGATATGTATGTGATGTCGCCATTTGGTATGTGGGTTATTACCGTATTGACCTGGATATGTATGTGATGTCGCCATTTGGTTTGTGGGATAATACCATATTGACCTGGATATGTATGTGATGTCGCCATTTGGTTTGTGGGTTAATACCATATTGACCAGGATATGTATGTGATGTCGCCATTTGGTTTGTGGGATAATACCATATTGACCTGGATATGTATGTGATGTCGCCATTTGGTATGTGGGTTAATACCATATTGACCTGGATATGTATGTGATGTCGCCATTTGGTTTGTGGGATAATACCTATTGACCTGGATATGTATGTGATGTCGCCATTTGGTATGTGGGTTATTACCGTATTGACCTGGATATGTATGTGATGTCGCCATTTGGTTTGTGGGATAATACCATATTGACCTGGATATGTATGTGATGTCGCCATTTGGTATGTGGGATAATACCATATTAAGCTGGATATGTATGTGATGTCGCCATTTGGTATGTGGGATAATACCATATTAAGCTGGATGTGTATCTGATGTCGCCATTTGGTATGTGGGATAATACCATATTAAGCTGGATATGTATATGATGTCGCCATTTGGTATGTGGGTTAATACGATATTGATCTGGATATGTATGTGATGTCGCCATTTACTATGTGTGTTAATACCATATTAAGCTGCATTAGTATTCTCTCTATACACTACATTAACGTCCTACTAATTGGATGGGGTCCACTCCGTTCAGCAAGCTAGCTTACGGTGCGAATCCAGGATTTAAAATTGGGTGTGAGGGTGGGTAATGTACTCCCCCAAACTTTCAGATGTCACCATTTGTATTCTTCTCTGGTACATGTAAATATTACATGAATCTAGGCTTTACTTGATTTATGTAATATTGACATGTTTTCATATTCACCGAGAATTTCAAAACAAGTTAATTTAGTACGTGCTAAACAGATTCGTATAATCTACCCGTTCGTCAAATAAACGTCAAGTGATAATGTAAAGTGGATTTTAATGGGACACACGGCAATCTTGAAGTTTTTATCAAAGATTATAAATAGCGTATGAGTTAAATGATCCAGTATCATTTTGACTTTAAAGGGATCGATGATCACGACCTAGAATTCTAAATGCAATTGCAGGTAAACAAAACCACTCATTTTACTCTTACAAACGAGTGGGCGTTATGGGTTTTCGTGATATTTTGTCAATTATTAGGGAGTTGGGATCCGATCGTAGATAGCAAAATCGGAACATTACCTTAAAAAACGGAGTTAATCTTCGAAATAACGTGCTTTGACCTAATTCGACCCTATAAACATGATAAACATCTTAAAAACAAACCAAAACCAAAAACGGTCTTCACTTTTCTATATACATATATTATGATCTATCTCCTCTGACTTGTAAGTGAGGAAGTTTTGATTCTTACGGATAGTGGAAGGTGTACAGTACTGGTTCTACCCAGGAAAAGTGGTCTGCCTCTATCACAAAAATAATCGACCGTCATATATATAGCCCTTACTTATGTTGAAAATGACGTAAAACACAATACAAACAAATCCTCTTCTCTCTATCCTACTATACTATCGTAATGCAAGCCTATGGGGTAAGGGCGTTAACCGTGGGTCGCTGTACTAGTGTCTATCATCAGGCAGCGTAAAATAACCATTATACCAGTAATCTCTTCCATATAAGAGTAGGGAAATCTCAGGATTTTCTTTATCATGTCTTCTTCTCATTGGGAAACTGCTCCATATAACCAAAGCTTTGGAAGGCCGTTCAACCCCATTTAAAAATGTATACAAATATGTCTCATATATCTACACATTCGCCGCCTTGAAGTTAACTAAATGCGGCGTAGACAACACTTGACATTAATGTCAGGTCTTTACCTCTCCGTGAATTTATCGTTCCACATCTCTGATATATTTTTCGTTTTCTTAATGAATTTTCACATGTATTAAATCATATTTTTTAATAAAGTGCTTACTATTATGTGTATGATGGATGAATACTAAAAATTAAATACGGTATTAAATTCAAGATTATTTATGTGTACGCAATTTGCTGACGCCGGATTGACCCAAATCCGTTACCGGCTATCGTCCAGAATCACTTCATTACCGGCTATCGTCCAGATCACTCTTTACCGGCTATCGTCCGGAATCATTCCGTTACCGGCTATCGTCGAGAATCAACCCGTTACCGGCTATTGTCCAGAATCACTCCTTACCGGCTATCATCCAGAATAACTCCGTTACCGGCTATCGTCCAGATCACTCCTTACCGGCAATCGTCCAGAATCACTCCATTACCGGCTGTCGTCCAGATCACTCCTTACCGGCTATCGTCCATAATCACGCCGTTACCGGCTATCGTCCAGAATCAGGCCGTTACCGGCTATCGATCGTCCAGAATCACTCCGTTACCGGCTATCGATCGTCCAGAATCACTTCGTTACCGGCTATCGTCTAGAATCACTGTTAACCTGCTATCATCCAGAATGACTCCGTTACCGCTTATCGTCCAGAATCACTCCTTACCGGCTATCGTCCAGAATCACGCTATCGATTATCCAAAATCACTCCGTTACCGGCTATCGATCGTCCAGAATCACTTCGTTACCGGCTATCGTCTAGAATCACTGTTACCGGCTATCATCCAGAATGACTCCGTTACCGCTTATCGTCCAGAATCACTCCTTTACCGGGTATTGTCCGTAATAACTCCCCACCCACACCCCCACCACCACCCCACTCCCCCACCCCGGTGTGACGGGCTACTTTGGGGTAATTTTGGTTAATATACAGCAACGCGTTTTGATTTCTCAGAATGTATTCTTTGAATTGGTATGCTGTTAAATAAGAACTATATAATCAAATAAGGAATTGAAATTGTGTCACTAATGGAGCCTTCAACATTTACTACTCCTTGACCAGTACCTTAGACAGCCAGTCCTTAACAAGAACATAGATGATGAACATTAGAGGACTTGGAAGCAGGGAAAGGTGTTTATCACGTAAGTTTAAAGAGACACACGAAAATCTTGAAGTTTTGATCAAGGATTAAAATTAGCACCTAGTATGAGTTGGACCTTAAACATGCTTGGTTGTAATAAAATGACATTTGGAGTTATCATTTTCTTTTAGTTATATTTTACCAAATACTTACACACATCATTAGTGCAATATATTCAACACTAAGCAACATGCAAAAATAATTTGCTTTATACTATTCTGATAATTAATATAAATGACTGAACATCGCAAGTAATATATAAAAACTAACAAAACGGCGCAAGTTCTTCACGATTGCCGTGTGTCACTTTAAAATAAATACTACTCAAATGATTTGGTATAAGCCGTATTTATTTCACAAATACAAAAATATATATGTTAGTTGTTCGGTCATACAACATATTTATTTGTGAGTTGTTTTTTTTTAAATTGATTTGTATTGGTTCTTCTATTGCAATTCACTGATGCAGTTATATAGAATAAAATGAAACAGACATGTGGATAACTACATTTCGAAATGTGCTTGAAGTTATCCATTTATGTATACTGGTTTTCAAATTGAAAATCAGGTTTAAGTTATAAACTATGTAACACGGCTCGTTGTGATCAGGTTTAAGTTATACACTATGTACCACGGGTCGTTATGATCATGCAAGTACGTTAATACATGCACGTTGATACTGAAGGAATTCTGGTAGTTTGTGTTTTTATTTTACTGTTCAAACCAAATTGAATAACCTCAAGTTGTTATTGTTCCAGCTGGTAACAACCAATTTAGAATTTGATCTATCATAACACACTGACATAGGATTAACAATAGCATCTGATTGTTTCGCCTGCACACCACGTTTAGCCTCGCTCGGTCCAATCTGTATCACATTGTGTGAATTACATCCACATACAAATATATTCCCACAATCATCGCCACAGACGCCGAGAGCTCCCGATAGCTCTTCATCGCTGAACCGCGAGAATACCCTCCCCTGTCTGTCCAGAGTGACCGCGCCTTTGTCGTAATCGGCGACATTCACCTTGTTGCCGTTATCACTCACAGCAACATGTCGGTTGTTAGAAAATATATCTTCTCCTGATTGGTCCTTACATATTGTTCTCAAGAGTGTCCCGGATGTATCGTACACATAGACGTGTTTGCCAGAATCTGATACGAACATCTCACAATGACTGAAAGCAAGTCCCCGACAATCATGATTCGTCTTTATTGACCGAGTTGGTACCATCCTGGTTCCCAAGGAGACGATATGTATGGTGTTATTGTCCATGGTAACGGCGGCTTTTTGAGGACTCAGTTCACATCTTGATGCGACCAGGAATTAAAAAAAGTTCTAAAAATGAGAACAAAATATTTGGGTATGGCCCTTTTTTTCGGGTCGATCTCGAAATGGCAAACTTTATTTTTTTTAAGTGTTGCCTTATGATGGTTTTATTCGAATTTGAATTTTTATAATAATGCGATTTGTAAATATAGAGGGAACAGTGTATTAGGCAGAAATCTTCTCTAAGAAAATTAAAAATTACCTCGAGGTTTGTTCACCAAGCCTGCTCCGCCATTATTTCCCGGTATCGTACCATCCGACTCTGGTACATGTGTGTTAGCATCATTGATTCATTTAATATTGACCGTTTTATATTCCCCAAAAATTTCAAACAAGGCAATTTAGCACCCGCTAAACAAACTCGCAATCCACCCATTCGTCAAATAAATATAAAATGCTAATGTAAAGTGGATTCTGAAGCGACAAACGACACTCTTGACATGTTTATGAAGCATTAACATTCGCGTATGGATCTATTCATCCAGTATCTTTTTGAATGAATTTCCATGTCGCTTCGTCGTATTTGGATTGATACCCGTAATGTTTGTATGTCGCCTCGTCATATTTGGATTGAAACCCGTAATGTTTTCATGTCGCCTCGTCGTATTTAGATAGATACCCGTAATGTTTCCATGTCGCCTCGTCGTATTTGGATTGATACCCGTAATGTTTCCATGTCGCCTCGTCGTATTTGGATTGATACTCATAATGTTTCCATGTCGCCTCGTCGTCTTTGGATTGATACCCATAAGGTTTCCATGTCGCCTCGTCGTGTTTTGATTGATACCCATCAGTTTTCCATGTCGCCTCGACGTTTTTGGATTGATAACCATAATGTTTCCATGTCGCCTCGTCGTATTTGGATGGATACTCATAATGTTTCCATGTCGCTTCGTCGTATTTGAATTGATACCCATAATGTTGCCATATCGTATTTGGATTGATACCCATAATGTTTCCATGTCGCCTCGTCGTCTTTGGATTGATACCCATAAGGTTTCCATGTCGCCTCGTCGTATTTGGATTGACACCCATAAGATTTCCATGTCGCCTGGTCGTATTTGGATTGATACCCATAATGTTTCCATGTCGCCTCGTCGTATTTGGATTGATACCCATAATGTTTCCATGTCGCTTCGTCGTATTTGGATTGATACCCGTAATGTTTCCATATCGTATTTGGATTGAAACCCATAATGTTTCCATGTCGCCTCGTCGTCTTTGGATTTATACCCATAATATTTCCATGTCGCTTCGTCGTATTTGGATTGATACCCATAATGTTTCCATATCGTACTTGGATTGATACCCATAATGTTTCCATGTCGCCTCGTCGTCTTTGGATTGATACCCATAATGTTTCCATGTCACCTCGTCGTGTTTGGATTGATACCCATAAGGTTTCCATGTCGCCTCGTCGTCTTTGGATTGATACCCATAATGTTTCCATGTCGCCTCGTCGTGTTTGAATTGATACCCATAATGTTTCCATGTTGCTTCGTCGTATTTGGATTGATACCCGTAATGTTTCCATATCGTATTTGGATTGATACCCATAATGTTTCCATGTCGCCTCGTCGTCTTTGAATTGATACCCATAATATTTCCATGTCGCTTCGTCGTATTTGGATTGATACCCATAATGTTTCCATATCGTATTTGGATTGATACCCATAATGTTTCCATGTCGCCTCGTCGTCTTTGGATTGATACCCATAATGTTTCCATGTCGCCTCGTCGTGTTTGGATTGATACCCATAAGGTTTCCATGTCGCCTCGTCGTCTTTGGATTGATACCCATAGTGTTTCCATGTCGCCTCGTCGTGTTTGGATTGATACCCATAATGTTTCCATGTCGCCTCGTCGTATTTGGATTCATAACCGTAATGTTTCCATGTCGCCTCGTCGTATTTGGATTGATACCATAATGTTTCCATATCGTATTTGGATTGATACCCACAATGTTTCCATATCGTATTTGATTGATACCCATAATGTTTCCATATCGTATTTGAATTGATACCCATAATGTTTCCATATCGTATTTGATTGATACCCATAATGTTTCCATGTCGCCTCGTCGTATTTGGATTGATACCCGTAATGTTTCCATATCGTATTTGGATTGATACCCATAATGTTTCCATGTCGCCTCGTCGTATTTGGATTGATACCCATAATGTTTCCATGTCGCCTCGTCGTATTTGGATTGATACCCGTAGTGTTTCCATGTCGTATTTGGATTGATACCAGTAATGTTTCCATATCGAATTTGGATTGATATCCATCATGTTTCCATGTCGCTTCGTCGAATTTGGATTAATACCCGTCATATGTCCATGTCGCTTCGTCGAATTTGGATTGATACCCGTAATGTTTCCATGTCGCCTCGTCGAATTTGGATTGATACCCGTAATGTTTCCCTGTCGCCTCGTCGTCTTTGGGTTGATACCCGTAATATTTCCATGTCGCCTCGTCGTATTTGCATTGATACCCATAATGTTTCCATGTCGCTTCGTCGAATTTAGGTTGATACCTATAATGTTTTCGTGTCGCCTCGTCGTTTTTGGATTGATACCCGTAATGTTTTCATGTCGCCTCATCGTATTTGGATTGATAACCGTAATGTTTCCATGTCGCCTCGTCGAATTTGGATTGATACCCGTAATGTTTTCATGTCGCCTCGTCGTATTTGGATTGATACTCGTAATGTTTCCATATCGTATTTTGATTGATACTCATAATGTTTCCATGTCGCCTCGTCGTATTTGGATTGATACCCGTAATATTTCCATGTCGTATTTTGATTGATACTCATAATGTTTCCATGTCGCCTCGTCGTATTTGGATCGATACCCATAATGTTTCCATGTCGTATTTGGATTGATACCCATAATGTTTCCATGTCGCTTCGTCGTCTTTGAATTGATATCCATAATGTTTCCATGTCTCCTCGTCGTGTTTGGATTGATACCCATAAGGTTTCCATGTCGCCTCGTCGTATTTTGATTGATACCCATAATGTTTCCATGTCGCCTCGTCGTATTTTGATTGATACCCATAATGTTTCCATGTCGCTTCGTCGTAATTGGATTGATACCCTAAATGTTTCCATATCGTATTTGGATAGATACCCATAATGTGTCCATGTCGCCTCGTCGTATTTGGATTGATACCTATAATGTTTCCATGTCGCCTCGTCGTATTTGGATTGATACCCATAATGTTTCCATGTCGCCTCCACGTATTTGGATTGATACCCGTAATGTTTCCATGTCGCCTCGTCGTAATTGTAATGATACCGGTTATGTTTCCATATCGTATTTGGATTGATACCCATAATGTTTCCATGTCGCCTCGTCGTATTTGGATTTATACCCATAATGTTTCCATGTCGCCTCGTCGTATTTGGATTGATACCCATACTGTTTCCATGTCGCCTCGACGCATTTAGATTGATACCCGTAATGTTTCCATGTCGCCTCGTCGTATTTGGATCGATACCCATAATGTTTCCATGTCGTATTTGGATTGATACCCATAATGTTTCCATGTCGCCTCGTCGTCTTTGAATTGATATCCATAATGTTCCATGTCGCCTCGTCGTGTTTGGATTGATACCCATAAGGTTTCCATGTCGCCTCGTCGTATTTTGATTGATACCCATAATGTTTCCATGTCGTCTCGTCGTATTTTGATTGAAACCCATAATGCTTCTATGTCGCTTCGTCGTATTTAGATTGATACCCGTAATGTTTCCATATCGTATTTGGATAGATACCCGTAATGTTTTCATGTCGCCTGGTCGTATTTGGATTGATACCCATAATGTTTCAATGTCGCCTCGTCGTATTTGGATTGATACCCATAATGTTTCCATGTCGTATTTGGATTGATACCCGTAATGTTTCCATGTCGCCTCGTCGTATTTGGATTGATACCCATAATATTTCCATGTCGCTTCGTCGTATTTGGATTGATACCCGTAATGTTTCCGTGTCGCCTCGTCGTATTTGAATTGATACCCGTAATGTTTTCATGTCGCCTCGTCGAATTTGGATTGATATTCGCAATGTTTCCATATCGTATTTGGATTGATACCCATACTGTTTTCATTTCGCTTCGTCGTATTTGGATTGATACCCATAATGTTTCCATATCGTATTTGGATTGATACCCATAATGTTTCCATGTCGCCTCGTCGTATTTGGGTCGATACCCATAATGTTTCAATGTCACCTCGTTGTATTTGGATTGATACCCATAATGTTTCCATGTCTCCTCGTCGTATTTGGATTGATACCCGTAATGTTTCCATGTCGCCTCGTCGTATTTGGATAGATACCCATAATGTTTCCATGTCGCATCGTCGTATTTGGATTGATACCCATAATGTTTCCATGTCGTATCGTCGTATATGGATTGATACCCGTAATGTTTCCATGTCGCCTCGACGCATTTAGATTGTTTCCCGTAATGTTTCCATGTCGTATTTTGATTGATACCCATAATGTTTCCATGTCGCCTCGTCGTATTTGGATCGATACCCATAATGTTTCCATGTCGTATTTGGATTGATACCCATAATGTTTCCATGTCGCCTCGTCGTCTTTGAATTGATATCCATAATGTTTCCATGTCCCCTCGTCGTGTTTGGATTGATACCCATACGGTTTCCATGTCGCCTCGTCGTATTGTGATTGATACCCATAATGTTTCGATGTCGCCTCGTCGTATTTTGATTGATACCCATAATGCTTCCATGTCGCTTCGTCGTATTTGGATTGATACCCGTAATGTTTCCATATCGTATTTGGATAGATACCCGTAATGTTTCCATGTCACCTGGTCGTATTTGGATTGATACCCATAATGTTTCAATGTCGCCTCGTCGTTATTGGATTGATACCCATAATGTTTCCATGTCGCCTCGACGTATTTGGATTGATACCCGTAATGTTTCCATATCGTATTTGGATAGATACCCGTAATGTTTCCATGTCGCCTGGTCGTATTTGGATTGATACCCATAATGTTTCAATGTCGCCTCGTCGTTATTGGATTGATACCCATAATGTTTCCATGTCGCCTCGACGTATTTGGATTGATATCCGTAATGTTTCCATGTCGCATCGACGTTTTTGGATTGATACCCATAATGTTTCCATGTCGCCTCGACGTATTTGGATTGATACCCGTAATGTTTCCATGTCGCATCGACGTTTTTGGATTGATACCCATAATGTTTCCATGTCGTCTCGACGTATTTGGATTGATACCCATAATGTTTCCATGTCGCTTCGTCGTATTTGCATTGATACCCATAATGTTTCCATGTCGCCTCGTCGTCTTTGGATTGATACCCATAATGTTTCCATATCGTATTTGGATTGATACCCATAATGTTTCCATGTCGCCTCGTCGTCTTTGGACTGATACCCATAATGTTTCCATATCGTATTTGGATTGATACCCATAATGTTTCCATGTCGCCTCGTCGTATTTGGATTTATACCCATAATGTTTCCATGTCGCCTCGTCGTATTTGGATTGATGCCCATAATGTTTCCATGTCGGCTCGACGTATTTTGAATGATACCCATAATGTTTCCATGTCGCTTCGTCGTATTTGGATTGATACCCGTAATGTTTCCATATCGTATTTGGATAGATACCCGTAATGTTTCCATGTCGCCTCGTCGTATTTGGATTGATACCCATAATGTTTCCATGTCGCCTCGTCGTATTTAGATTGATACCCATAATGTTTCCATGTCGCCTCGACGTATTTGGATTGATACCCGTAATGTTTCCATGTCGCCTCGTCGTATTTGGAATGATACCCGTAATGTTTCCATGTCGTATTTGGATAGATACCCGTAATGTTTCCATGACGCCTCGACGTATTTGGATTGATACCCATAATGTTTCCATGTCGCCTCGACGTATTTGGATAGATACCCATAATGTTTCAATGTCGCCTCGTCGTTATTGGATTGATACCCATAATGTTTCCATGTCGCCTCGACGTATTTAGATTGATACCCGTAATGTTTCCATATCGTATTTGGATAGAAACCCGTAATGTTTCCATGTCGCCTGGTCGTATTTGGATTGATACCCATAATGTTTCAATGTCGCCTCGTCGTTATTGGATTGATACCCATAATGTTTCCATGTCGCCTCGACGTATTTGGATTGATAGCCGTAATGTTTCCATGTCGCATCGACGTTTTTGGATTGATACCCATAATGTTTCCATGTCGCCTCGACGTATTTGGATTGATACCCGTAATGTTTCCATGTCGCATCGACGTTTTTGGATTGATACCCATAATGTTTCCATGTCGCCTCGACGTATTTGGATTGATACCCATAATGTTTCCATTTCGCTTCGTCGTATTTGCATTGATACCCATAATGTTTCCATGTCGCCTCGTCGTCTTTGGATTGATACCCATAATGTTTCCATATCGTATTTGGATTGATACCCATAATGTTTCCATGTCGCCTCGTCGTCTTTGGACTGATACCCATAATGTTTCCATATCGTATTTGGATTGATACCCATAATGTTTCCATGTCGCCTCGTCGTATTTGGATTTATACCCATAATGTTTCCATGTCGCCTCGTCGTATTTGGATTGATGCCCATAATGTTTCCATGTCGGCTCGACGTATTTTGAATGATACCCATAATGTTTCCATGTCGCTTCGTCGTATTTGGATTGATACCCGTAATGTTTCCATATCGTATTTGGATAGATACCCGTAATGTTTCCATGTCGCCTCGTCGTATTTGGATTGATACCCATAATGTTTCCATGTCGCCTCGTCGTATTTAGATTGATACCCATAATGTTTCCATGTCGCCTCGACGTATTTGGATTGATACCCGTAATGTTTCCATGTCGCCTCGTCGTATTTGGAATGATACCCGTAATGTTTCCATGTCGTATTTGGATAGATACCCGTAATGTTTCCATGACGCCTCGACGTATTTGGATTGATACCCATAATGTTTCCATGTCGCCTCGACGTATTTGGATAGATACCCGTAATGTTTCCATGTCGCCTCGTCGTATTTGGAATGATACTCATAATGTTTCCATGTCGGCTCGACGTATTTTGATTGATACCCGTAATGTTTCCATATCGTATTTGGATTGATACCCATAATATTTCCATGTCGCTTCGTCGTATTTGCATTGATACCCATAATGTTTCAATATCGTATTTGGATTGATACCCATAATGTTTCCATATCGCCTCGTCGTCTTTGGATTGATACCCATAATGTTTCCATATCGTATTTGGATTGATACCCATAATGTTTCCATGTCGCCTCGACGTATTTGGATAGATACCCGTAATGTTTCCATGTCGCCTCGTCGTATTTGGAATGATACCCATAATGTTTCCATGTCGGCTCGACGTATTTTGATTGATACCCGTAATGTTTCCATATCGTATTTGGATTGATACTCATAATGTTTCCATATCGCCTCGTCGTCTTTGGATTGATACCCATAATGTTTCCATATCGTATTTGGATTGAAACCCATAAGATTTCCATGTCGCCTCGTTGTATTTTGATTGATACCCATAATGCTTCCATGTCGCTTCGTCGTATTTGGATTGATACCCGTAATGTTTCCATATCGTATTTGGATAGATACCCGTAATGTTTCCATGTCACCTGGTCGTATTTGGATTGATACCCATAATGTTTCAATGTCGCCTCGTCGTTATTGGATTGATACCCATAATGTTTCCATGTCGCCTCGACGTATTTGGATTGATACCCGTAATGTTTCCATATCGTATTTGGATAGATACCCGTAATGTTTCCATGTCGCCTGGTCGTATTTGGATTGATACCCATAATGTTTCAATGTCGCCTCGTCGTTATTGGATTGATACCCATAATGTTTCCATGTCCCCTCGACGTATTTGGATTGATATCCGTAATGTTTCCATGTCGCATCGACGTTTTTGGATTGATACCCATAATGTTTCCATGTCGCCTCGACGTATTTGGATTGATACCCGTAATGTTTCTATGTCGCATCGACGTTTTTGGATTGATACCCATAATGTTTCCATGTCGCCTCGACGTATTTGGATTGATACCCATAATGTTTCCATGTCGCTTCGTCGTATTTGCATTGATACCCATAATGTTTCCATGTCGCCTCGTCGTCTTTGGATTGATACCCATAATGTTTCCATATCGTATTTGGATTGATACCCATAATGTTTCCATGTCGCCTCGTCGTCTTTGGACTGATACCCATAATGTTTCCATATCGTATTTGGATTGATACCCATAATGTTTCCATGTCGCCTCGTCGTATTTGGATTTATACCCATAATGTTTCCATGTCGCCTCGTCGTATTTGGATTGATGCCCATAATGTTTCCATGTCGGCTCGACGTATTTTGAATGATACCCATAATGTTTCCATGTCGCTTCGTCGTATTTGGATTGATACCCGTAATGTTTCCATATCGTATTTGGATAGATACCCGTAATGTTTCCATGTCGCCTCGTCGTATTTGGATTGATACCCATAATGTTTCCATGTCGCCTCGTCGTATTTAGATTGATACCCATAATGTTTCCATGTCGCCTCGACGTATTTGGATTGATACCCGTAATGTTTCCATGTCGCCTCGTCGTATTTGGAATGATACCCGTAATGTTTCCATGTCGTATTTGGATAGATACCCGTAATGTTTCCATGACGCCTCGACGTATTTGGATTGATACCCATAATGTTTCCATGTCGCCTCGACGTATTTGGATAGATACCCATAATGTTTCAATGTCGCCTCGTCGTTATTGGATTGATACCCATAATGTTTCCATGTCGCCTCGACGTATTTAGATTGATACCCGTAATGTTTCCATATCGTATTTGGATAGAAACCCGTAATGTTTCCATGTCGCCTGGTCGTATTTGGATTGATACCCATAATGTTTCAATGTCGCCTCGTCGTTATTGGATTGATACCCATAATGTTTCAATGTCGCCTCGACGTATTTGGATTGATAGCCGTAATGTTTCCATGTCGCATCGACGTTTTTGGATTGATACCCATAATGTTTCCATGTCGCCTCGACGTATTTGGATTGATACCCGTAATGTTTCCATGTCGCATCGACGTTTTTGGATTGATACCCATAATGTTTCCATGTCGCCTCGACGTATTTGGATTGATACCCATAATGTTTCCATTTCGCTTCGTCGTATTTGCATTGATACCCATAATGTTTCCATGTCGCCTCGTCGTCTTTGGATTGATACCCATAATGTTTCCATATCGTATTTGGATTGATACCCATAATGTTTCCATGTCGCCTCGTCGTCTTTGGACTGATACCCATAATGTTTCCATATCGTATTTGGATTGATACCCATAATGTTTCCATGTCGCCTCGTCGTATTTGGATTTATACCCATAATGTTTCCATGTCGCCTCGTCGTATTTGGATTGATGCCCATAATGTTTCCATGTCGGCTCGACGTATTTTGAATGATACCCATAATGTTTCCATGTCGCTTCGTCGTATTTGGATTGATACCCGTAATGTTTCCATATCGTATTTGGATAGATACCCGTAATGTTTCCATGTCGCCTCGTCGTATTTGGATTGATACCCATAATGTTTCCATGTCGCCTCGTCGTATTTAGATTGATACCCATAATGTTTCCATGTCGCCTCGACGTATTTGGATTGATACCCGTAATGTTTCCATGTCGCCTCGTCGTATTTGGAATGATACCCGTAATGTTTCCATGTCGTATTTGGATAGATACCCGTAATGTTTCCATGACGCCTCGACGTATTTGGATTGATACCCATAATGTTTCCATGTCGCCTCGACGTATTTGGATAGATACCCGTAATGTTTCGATGTCGCCTCGTCGTATTTGGAATGATACTCATAATGTTTCCATGTCGGCTCGACGTATTTTGATTGATACCCGTAATGTTTCCATATCGTATTTGGATTGATACCCATAATGTTTCCATGTCGCTTCGTCGTATTTGCATTGATACCCATAATGTTTCAATATCGTATTTGGATTGATACCCATAATGTTTCCATATCGCCTCGTCGTCTTTGGATTGATACCCATAATGTTTCCATATCGTATTTGGATTGATACCCATAATGTTTCCATGTCGCCTCGACGTATTTGGATAGATACCCGTAATGTTTCCATGTCATCTCGTCGTATTTGGAATGATACCCATAATGTTTCCATGTCGGCTCGACGTATTTTGATTGATACCCATAATGTTTCCATATCGTATTTGGATTGATACTCATAATGTTTCCATATCGCCTCGTCGTCTTTGGATTGATACCCATAATGTTTCCATATCGTATTTGGATTGAAACCCATAAGATTTCCATGTCGCCTCGTTGTATTTGGATTGATACCCATAATGTTTCCATGTCGCCTCGTCGAATTTGCATTGCTACCCATAATGTTTCCATATCGTATTTGGATTGATACCCATAATGTTTCCATATCGCCTCGTCGTCTTTGGATTGATACCCATAATGTTTCCATATCGTATTTGGATTGAAACCCATAAGATTGCCATGTCGCCTCGTTGTATTTGGATTGATACCCATAATATTTCCATGTCGCCTCGTCGTATTTGGATCGATACCCATAATGTTTCCATGTCGCTTCGTCGTTATTGGATTGATACCCGTAATGTTTCAATATCGTATTTGGATTGATACCCATAATGTTTCCATGTCGCCTCGTCGTATTTGGATTTATACCCATACTGTTTCCATGTCGCCTCGTCGTATTTGGATTGATACCCGTAATGTTTTCATGTCGCCTCGTCGTATTTCGATAGATACCCGTAATGTATCCATGTCGCCTCGTCGTATTTGGATTGATACCCATAATGTTTTCATGTCGTATTTGGATTGATACCCGTAATGTTTCCATGTCGCCTCGTCGTATTTGGATTGATACCCATAATATTTCCATGTCGCTTCGTCGTATTTGGATTGATACCCGTAATGTTTCCGTGTCGCCTCGTCGTATTTGGATTGATACCCGTAATGTTTTCATGTCGCCTCGTCGTATTTGGATTGATATTCCATATCGTATTTGGATTGATACCCATACTGTTTTCATTTCGCTTCGTCGTATTTGGATTGATACCCGTAATGTTTCCATGTCGTATTTTGATTGATACCCATAATGTTTCCATGTCGCCTCGTCGTATTTGGATCGATACCCATAATGTTTCCATGTCGCCTCGTCGTATTTGGGTCGATACCCATAATGTTTCCATTTCACCTCGTTGTATTTGGATTGATACCCATAATGTTTCCATGTCTCCTCGTTGTATTTGGATTGATACCCGTAATGTTTCCATGTCGCCTCGTCGTATATGGATAGATACCCATAATGTTTCCATGTCGTATCGTCGTATATGGATTGATACCCGTAATGTTTCCATGTCGCCTCGTCATATTTGGATTGATACCCGTAATGTTTCCATGTCGCCTTGTCGTATTTGGATTGATACCCGTAATGTTTCCATGTCGCCTCGTCGTATTTGGATTGATACCCGTAATGTTTCCATGTCGCCTTGTCGTATTTGGATTGATACCCATAATGTTTCCATGTCGCCTTGTCGTATTTGGATTGATACCCGTAATGTTTCCATGTCGTATTTGGATTGATACCCATAATGTTTCTAGGTCGCCTCCAGTCCCTTTAAACCTGCTTGCATATAATCAATAAAAATAAAAATGGAGTTTTCGTTTTTTTCGTATTCCACTCCACATGTCGAGCAGGGTCCGTATTCTTGAAACGTCATAGCAATATCTTAACTTGAGTCAAATGTTATCAATTTTTAAACACCGTTTTACTATCGATTTAAAACGTTTTCTGAATATTGCTCATAAGGTTATGGATAAATAAAATCTACAGCTAAATATTTATCTTAAAATAGTTGGTTTGTAGTGTTCCAGAGAGGTTAATAAGGAGTTTTAAGAATATGTAAATATCTTAACTGTTGACTTAAGTAATATATTTTCCACTTAAGTTGCTTGATGAATATAGGCCCATAAGAACACGAAGCAGAATGGCAGAATAAAGGACCATGGAGAAGACAACCTGTCGGGCAGAGGACCATGGAGCAGGCGGCCCGTGGAGAACACGACTTGGCGGGCAGAAACATATGTTGATAGGGGCCCCTAGAACAGACGACCTTTCTAACGGAGGACCATGGAGCAAGCGTCACGTGGGGCAAACGACCTTTCAAGCAGAGTACCATGGAACAAGTGTCCCGTGGAGCAAACGGCCTGTAGAGCAAAGGGCCATGTAACAGACGACTGTCGAACAGATACACATGGAGCAAGCGGCCCGTAGAGCAGACGACCTGTCTAGCATAGAACCATGGAGCGGGCGGTTCGTAGAGCAGACTACCTTCAAGCAGAGGGCCATGTAGCAGGTGGACCGTAGAGCAGACGACCAGTTGAGCAGATGCAATGGAGCATGCAACCCGTGGAGCAGAAGACCTTTCACGCAGAGGACCATGTAGCAAACGGCCCGCGGAACAGACAAGAATGTATTTGATTAGTTCTTCGGGTAGATGCTTATTTTAGGTTTTAACTAAATACTCGTATAATTATAAATATGCTCGCTGTTTTCAGTGTTTTTTTCATTGTTAACTAACGCATTAAATGTGTATCTTTTTGTAAAGTTTCTGTTATATTAATAGCCTCATTTGTATATACATTTGGCGTTCAATTCATAACTTTCACATGACATCATCAAAATAATTTAACCAATCATAGATCAATAAATTAAAGGACCTCCTCATTCTGGTTGGGGGTAAACTCGGTGTTTATCGTTGGTGCTCAACTGACTTTAGCCCTTTATAAAACTAGTATGTAGTGATAATTATATTAAAACCTTTGTTTTTTGAGTACATCTATGTATCTTCTTTTGGTGTTGTCTGATTTTAAAACACCAGTATGGATACATTTAATTTAAATCATGGTCTAATATTTTCATTTTTCATATAAAGATTGAGGATAAAGTCCGAGTAAACCCCTTTATTTTCACCTACTGAATGATCTCGACCTACCGGAATTTGACCAGATGTGAAAGTTATGAATACAGTTATAAGTTTAATATTTACAATGTTACCATAAGTATTAAAAGAAGTCAATTATCAAATACATCGTTGCGTCATAGTAGCTCATAGATCAAGATTTATAAAATGTATATGTTTCAAATTTTAATTAATGAAACATCATATTTAATTTAAAAAAACCCATTTATTTGCTTGTATTACATTTACATTTTCCGCACAAATAATAAAAAAAGGTGTACAATGGTATATGATCAGGTAAATAAAAAAATATAAGTTAATACAATATTATAATATGTGTATTCAGGGAGGTATATAATCGTATTGCCATATTAAGACCATGAATAACTCCAAGAAGTATTCAGCAAACGTCTAGAGTTTCAGGCTTTGATGTCCCGAAATAACAAAGGCAGAACAATAATGCTGAGTTTAAAAACACCACTATATATATTGTATGTATATGCCGATAAACATAGACTTTCAACATGTACTACTCATTGAGAGCCAGTCCATAACAAGATACGAACTAAACTGGACATTAGAAGACTAAGAATTAGAACACGGTGTTCATCAGGTCTGTTTAAAGGGACACTTGGCAATCTTGGGAGTCTTGGTCAAACATTAAACTCGCGCCTAGCTTCATTAATCCAGTATCAGTTTGGCTTTAAATCTGCTTGTATATAATTAAGTAACATTGTGTGTTTCTCGTAGTTATTTAATCAGGTTTACATACATGATTGTACACTTAGTAATATGCAAAAACACTTTAGTTTATTTGTATAAGTAATATAATTATATGACTGAACAATGCAAGTTATGTAAAATGTCTAACCGTCTCGCCAATTGTTTTCAAAAAATCAAGGTTACCATGTGTCCCTGTAAATAATTGAATGTTGTTAAACGGCTCATCAACACAGTATATGTTATTTAGAGCCGCCCCAGAGAAAGGGGAAGGATACATAGGAATCCGGGAGCCTGCCCTACTCGTATTATCGAATAGATTCCTATGGTTCTTTAACGTGCTCGGAGGATAGACCGATACACGGGACCGCACGTCCCCATCCGACGGACGAGGCTAAGGGAAAGTGTCTTGCCCAAGAACCGACGGAACTCAGTGGCACCACCGAGGATTGAACCCGGGGCCTCCGGTTACAAATCCGCCGCGCTACCGACTGCGCCACGCCAGACCGCCCCTGTTAATAAACACTACTCAGATGATGTGGTTTAACCCGTATTTATTTTACAAATCCATCAACGTATATGTTGGGTGTATAGTTATGCATACATATTTCAAACTAGAACAACTTTAATTCTCAGAAGGTTTTATTTTTTAACACATGATGTTGGCTGATGCAGTTATATAACACAAATTAAAAGAGGATACAATATCAACACTCAACTCTATCATATTTATGTCATTTATGTATTCTTGTCTTCCAATTAAAGGTCGTGTATACGTTATAAACCATGTCCCAGTGCCCGTTATTCGTTATAAACCATGTCGCAGTGCTCGTGTATACGTTATAAATCATGTCACAGTGCTCGTGTATACGTTATAAACCACGTCACAGAGCTCGTGTATACGTTATAAACCACGTCACAGTGCCTGTGTATACGTTATAAACCATGTCCCAGTGCTCGTGTATACGTTATAAACCACGTCACAGTGCCCGTGTATACGTTATAAACCACGTCACAGTGCTCGTGTATACGTTATAAACCACGTTACAGTGCTCGTGTATACGTTATAAACCATGTCGCAGTGCAAGTGTACGTTATAAACCATGTCGCAGTGCTCGTGAATACGTTATAAACCATGTCACAGTGCTCGTGTATACGTTATAAACCATGTCACAGTGCTCGTGTATACTTTATAAACCACGTCATAGTGCCCGTGTATATGTTATAAACCACGTCACAGTGATCGTGCATACGTTATAAACCACGTCACAGTGCCCGTGTATACGTTATAAACAACGTCACAGTGGTCGTGTATACGTTATAAACCACGTCACAGTGGTCGTGTATACGTTATAAACCATGTCACAGTGCCCGTGTATACGTTATAAACCATGTCACAGTGCTCGTGTATACGTTATAAACCATGTCACAGTGCTCGTGTATACGTTATAAACCATGTCACAGTCTATACAATTACTTCGTTACTGTAGACATTTTGATATTGTAATTTGTATTGTGCCGTTCACATCAAACTGAATACCGTCAAGTTGTTATTGTCGTAGTTGGTAACAACCAATCTAGAATTTGACCTATCCTAACACACTGACAAGGGATTAACAATACCGTCTGATTGTTTCGCCAGCACGCCAACTTTATTCCCGCTCTGTCCAATGTGCATCACATTGTTTGAATCATACCCACATACATATATATTTCCACAACCATCGCCACAAACGCCCCGAGCTCCCGATAACTCTTGATCACTGAACCTCGAGAATACCCTCCCCTGTCTGTCCAGAGTGACCACGCCTTTGTCGTAATCGGCGACATACACCTTGTTGCCGTCATCACTCACAGCAACATGTAGGCTGTTAGAAAATATATCTTCTCCTGATTGATTCTTACATATTGTTCTCAAGAGTGTCCCGGATGTATTGAGGATAAAGTCCGAGTAAACCCCTTTATTTTCACCTACTGAATGATCTCGACCTACCGGAATTTGACCAGATGTGAAAGTTATGAATACAGTTATAAGTTTAATATTTACAATGTTACCATAAGTATTAAAAGAAGTCAATTATCAAATACATCGTTGCGTCATAGTAGCTCATAGATCAAGATTTATAAAATGTATATGTTTCAAATTTTAATTAATGAAACATCATATTTAATTTAAAAAAAACCATTTATTTGCTTGTATTACTTTTACATTTTCCGCACAAATAATAAAAAAAGGTGTACAATGGTATATGATCGGGTAAATAAAAAAATATAAGTTAATACAATATTATAATATGTGTATTCAGGGAGGTATATAATCGTATTGCCATATTAAGACCATGAATAACTCCAAGAAGTATTCAGCAAACGTCTAGAGTTTCAGGCTTTGATGTCCCGAAATAACAAAGGCAGAACAATAATGCTGAGTTTAAAAACACCACTATATATATTGTATGTATATGCCGATAAACATAGACTTTCAACATGCACTACTCATTGAGAGCCAGTCCATAACAAGATACGAACTAAACTGGACATTAGAAGACTAAGAATTAGAACACGGTGTTCATCAGGTCTGTTTAAAGGGACACTTGGCAATCTTGGGAGTCTTGGTCAAACATTAAACTCGCGCCTAGCTTCATTAATCCAGTATCAGTTTGGCTTTAAATCTGCTTGTATATAATTAAGTAACATTGTGTGTTTCTCGTAGTTATTTAATCAGGTTTACATACATGATTGTACACTTAGTAATATGCAAAAACACTTTAGTTTATTTGTATAAGTAATATAATTATATGACTGAACAATGCAAGTTATGTAAAATGTCTAACCGTCTCGCCAATTGTTTTCAAAAAATCAAGGTTACCATGTGTCCCTGTAAATAATTGAATGTTGTTAAACGGCTCATCAACACAGTATATGTTATTTAGAGCCGCCCCAGAGAAAGGGGAAGGATACATAGGAATCCGGGAGCCTGCCCTACTCGTATTATCGAATAGATTCCTATGGTTCTTTAACGTGCTCGGAGGATAGACCGATACACGGGACCGCACGTCCCCATCCGACGGACGAGGCTAAGGGAAAGTGTCTTGCCCAAGAACCGACGGAACTCAGTGGCACCACCGAGGATTGAACCCGGGGCCTCCGGTTACAAATCCGCCGCGCTACCGACTGCGCCACGCCAGACCGCCCCTGTTAATAAACACTACTCAGATCATGTGGTATAACCCGTATTTATTTCACAAATCCATCAACGTATATGTTGGGTGTATAGTTATGCATACATATTTCAAACTAGAACAACTTTAATTCTCAGAAGGTTTTATTTTTTAACACATGATGTTGGCTGATGCAGTTATATAACACAAATTAAAAGAGGATACAATATCAACACTCAACTCTATCATATTTATGTCATTTATGTATTCTTGTCTTCCAATTAAAGGTCGTGTATACGTTATAAACCATGTCCCAGTGCCCGTTATTCGTTATAAACCATGTCGCAGTGCTCGTGTATACGTTATAAATCATGTCACAGTGCTCGTGTATACGTTATAAACCACGTCACAGAGCTCGTGTATACGTTATAAACCACGTCACAGTGCCTGTGTATACGTTATAAACCATGTCCCAGTGCTCGTGTATACGTTATAAACCACGTCACAGTGCCCGTGTATACGTTATAAACCACGTCACAGTGCTCGTGTATACGTTATAAACCACGTTACAGTGCTCGTGTATACGTTATAAACCATGTCGCAGTGCTCGTGTATACGTTATAAACCATGTCGCAGTACAAGTGTACGTTATAAACCATGTCGCAGTGCTCGTGAATACGTTATAAACCATGTCACAGTGCTCGTGTATACGTTATAAACCATGTCACAGTGCTCGTGTATACTTTATAAACCACGTCATAGTGCCCGTGTATATGTTATAAACCACGTCACAGTGATCGTGCATACGTTATAAACCACGTCACAGTGCCCGTGTATACGTTATAAACCACGTCACAGTGGTCGTGTATACGTTATAAACCACGTCACAGTGGTCGTGTATACGTTATAAACCATGTCACAGTGCCCGTGTATACGTTATAAACCATGTCACAGTGCTCGTGTATACGTTATAAACCATGTCACAGTGCTCGTGTATACGTTATAAACCATGTCACAGTCTATACAATTACTTCGTTACTGTAGACATTTTGATATTGTAATTTGTATTGTGCCGTTCACATCAAACTGAATACCGTAAAGTTGTTATTGTCGTAGTTGGTAACAACCAATCTAGAATTTGACCTATCCTAACACACTGACAAGGGATTAACAATACCGTCTGATTGTTTCGCCAGCACGCCAACTTTATTCCCGCTCTGTCCAATGTGCATCACATTGTTTGAATCATACCCACATACATATATATTTCCACAACTATCGCCACAAACGCCCCGAGCTCCCGATAACTCTTGATCACTGAACCTCGAGAATACCCTCCCCTGTCTGTCCAGAGTGACCACGCCTTTGTCGTAATCGGCGACATACACCTTGTTGCCGTCATCACTCACAGCAACATGTAGGCTGTTAGAAAATATATCTTCTCCTGATTGATTCTTACATATTGTTCTCAAGAGTGTCCCGGATGTATCGTAAACATAGACTTGTTTGCCAAAATCTGATACGAACATCTCACCACGACTGAAAGCAAGTCCCCAACACTTATGATTCGTCTTTATTGACCGAGTTAGTACCATCCTGGTTCCCAAGGAGACTATATGCATGGTGTTGTTGTTCATGGTAACGGCGGCTTCCTGTGGACTCAGTTCACATACTGCATTGGGACTGCCGCCTGGCATATCACACTGGTCTATCACTTTGTATGTGGAACCGTCTAACTGTTTAAGTTTATGGTTACAATAGTCTGCTAGTAAAATGTTGCCGGATTTCAAGATGCACGAACCAAATATGTAACACGTGTTACGGTCACCACTAGCTTTTACATCAACCCTCCGTTTACTTGTAACTTGGTATAGACAATCATGTTGTTTGACTAGTTTCAGACGTCCATCTGCCTTTTCCTGTACCTTACCGAGTGACGAAAGTCCCTTTAAAAACTGTTCAATTTTAGGATCTTGTTCAAACTCAACCCTCGTATTTCCTGATGATTGAGCCACATCGATGATCAGTTTGTCCGCCTCGGCTATCTTCAGCTGACCCTTCTTTGTGCACACAAACTGTTGTGATCGATTTCCTTCTGCTGAGTCTAATTGCTGTTGGCATGTTTCCATGTCTTTTACAATGGCATACATTGCTTCCAGTTCTACAGTGATTTGGTTGGTAATGTCCTTACTCTTTGCTTCAAAATCGGTAAGTGTTGTTTTCTCCAATTCATCTAAGGTGACGTTTATCTTCTCCCGTACTTCTTTGATTTTACCAATAGCAATGACCTTGTCCTCTTCTAATTCAGCGAGGTTATTATGTCGAGCTTGAGTGAGTTCTTCCATGCGACTCCTGGCGTTAACCATGTCCTCCTTTATCTTCTTAACATCTTCTGCTTTCATAATGTTGTCGACTTCTTCAGGAATGTAGGCAGGATCCACACAAGACCTACATAGATAATAAATTATCAATCGTTAACAATACAAAAGGTTGCATTTTATCGAAAATCTCATCTAGGTTAGTATAATATAACGTTTAAAGCTGAAAATGGATAATGTTCCATTAGACAAACGTGTTAACGTCTTAAAGGGACTGAAGACGATTTGAATGTCATATTAGGATCATATATTTGTATTAACCCAATTAATGTTTAGTTTTAATTTAGCATTGCTGTCAAATTACTGCATTTTAGACAGAGTATGTTCTTTATCAATTGATGCAAGAAGGAATCACCCCCATCGCTTTTATTTTCTAACATTTTGGAATGATAAAAAAATAACAATTGCTTTGAATAATCGATTTTTAATTGGTTACCATACATTTCCGTATCATGATGTATTAATTTCAAAAAAATAATAAATACTGATCGTTAATTAGTTTTCTACGAGAAATGCTATTTTTCACTTAAAGAGACATGTAATACATGTGTATGTTTCTTTCTCCTCACTTAATGTATTTTATAAACGTGCTGTATGTTATAACTTAAAAATAAAATAATATATCAAAGTTTTTCTAGAAGAATCAACAACACAAAATGTCCCAATTCATGATAAAAATGAAAAATATGGTGTAAGAACCGTGTGGTTTTTATTGCCTAACATTTGAATAAACCATAGATGTTAAATGGAATCGAGATTAAGATGCTTATATTTACCCTGGTGTGTGACCTAGCATAGGACATATTATTGTGCAAAAATAAGGGTTAATCTTTATTTAGGCTCATGCATTATGTTAAGGATTATGTCCCCTTTTGTGGAATCCATTGAAAGTGCATTACCAAAAGAAGAAAAAATAAAACTCAAATTATCCTGAATATATTTACATGTAACTTGCAGTTTATATCTTTATACTTTTATCTAGAGAATGTTATACTGTATATTGATCCATACTCAGCTTATGCCATATTCAAGGTCATGTGTGTATTGACTATTTCACATTTTTATCAAGTATGTATTTATAATTCATGGGTAGCACTGCCTAGATAAATGTGTAAACGTATTAAACTGGAAGTTTGATGGAAAAATAGTCAAGATTATTTGAGTTCTATTTTTTATTGTTTTTAAAGGCAGTCTCAATGGGATTACACTAAAGGGGACATAATTCTTAAGCCCTGTTGCAGCCCTTGAGAATTGAAAAATATCATTATTTGTCAATTTTAAATCGGACCGCTGACACCGCGAAAAGTCTGATGAATCCCCTATTAATACATACATGTATATTTTGTCTTTTCCAACGATGGTAAAGACGTTGCGTCTAAAAAGTTCTCGTCTCTCACCGCTGCGGGTTCGAATCCCACTGGGAGTTCGACTTATATGGCTTAACATGTGCGAAAAAGACGTAAAACAACATGCAAACAAACTTATGTTATTTAAATAGTGGCAGTAAATTACTGTACCTGTGTTTAACAGCCATACACACATGGCATCCAATTGTATCATGGCTCTTGCAGTACATGACCAGTACCTTGGCGGGATGATCGCTACATCGTTCCGTCGGCAATGACATCAGGCTCTGTGATAGCGTTGTCGGGAACTCTGATTTCCCCAGTAGTGTGTGGCCCTTCATTGCCGGTATATCCGTATGACACTGGACACACGTGTCACAATAATAGTCCTGACATTCCAAACAAAACTTCGTAGCTTCCATGTTTCTGTTTTTCATTACACAACGCGAACATGTAAAATCAAAAGATTCATCCGACTCGCCGCTTAATGTACTCCCCAAACATCCTGATGTCGCCATTTTGTTCTTCTCTAGTGTGTGTAAGTACGTGGGATTAAATATTGATATTAAAAGTTACTACCTTGAAATTTTATTCTGCTCTGCGTTACCGAGATAAATACGATATTGACCTGGTTTTATATTCCCCGAGAATGTCAAAACAAGTTTATTTAGCACACGCTATACATCATGAACTCGTAATCTAACATATATCCGATAACGGAACGCTTGCCACTTAAAGCTACAGAGTCCCTATATCAATGATTTCTTCTTTGTAGGCGTGTCTTTATTTGTAACTTCATGTTCACCAGCTCATGTCGAAATCGGGTATTTAAGCGAGCAAATATAGCGAAGGAAATCACAACCGAAGCATTGTGGTGTAGTGGTTATAGTGTCTGCCTTGCATTCGGGAGGTCGTGGGTTCGAGTCCCCTGACCGCGTCATACCAAAGACTTTAAAAATGGAGTAGTTACTTGTAACCCATGCCTGACAAGCAAATAATGGGTAGTACTACGTCTGGTCAAAAACCGTCTGGTCAACCCGGTGTCAGAATAATGTGTCTGGGTGGGGTATCACGTACTACGGCGTGGTATTCCAGTGTGGCAGCACTATATCTGCTTCAAGTAGACTGTAGATAGATACATAGCACTACACACAATCACTCACGCAATAGTCCAGACATAATGCCGAGCCAACGGGGGATTCTTCCCGGGGGCTCATATGGTAGAGGGACTTTAAACCTTAGAAATCATCATCATTGAAGGAAATCATTTACTGTATATATATCGACCAGTGCACATCGTACCTATACACAGGTAACAATATTTTTTATAAAAACAAAATGCTAGCTTCTTTCGGGGCTCGAACACACGACCTTCTGATTCCAAGTCCTGTGCTCTATCCACTGAACTACAACGCTACTTGAGAAAAATAGTATACTAACTACCATATATTATGAGGCAAAATAATTTGAACGCAACTAATGATGGATCAATAAATATGCAGTCCATATTGTCGCACGTGTAAATTAACATTGCCTGGTGTAATACTGTATCTTATCAATATGAAACTAATACTTCGCCTCAAATCAACCATATCTCGACTTGTTATTTAGCGCTTGATGAGTTTCTGTGCGCGCTCTTGTTATTACGCAATGCCTATTTAGTGTTAAAAATGCTACAAAATACCAATAAATAGCAGTGGTCTAGAGGTTCAGCGTACATCCTTCAAATCTTACAAGTGCAAGGCTGTGGTTCAAATCCCGTTCCGGACAACTATTTTTTTATCACATATATTCTGGAGCCGTATATTCATCGATGTTACCTGTACGGAGGCTAAATAAAAATGGGAAATTTTACGTAGCGATTTCTCCTTATATACCGACTTTTGGGGTGTTCGTCGATTTGAAACTACTTCACACGTGACTCATTCATATGCATGAGTTATTACCTGTTAAAATAGGGACTGTACAGCTTTAAGAAAATGTTCACCCAAGGAAAGAAATCTCACTGGCGGTCTTAAGGGAGACGACAAAGATCGAATCCACGCGGGTCTTGTACCCAGGGGCCGCTACAGTAGCCGGATTGGTTCAGCCTAGAAGGAATCTGAAAAGGCAGTTGGTACCTTTCCTTAATTTCTGCCGTTCCTACAATCTTTATTCTAACTTTCATATTTTTCCAATACTTTTTCTTTTACTACCGCCACAGTAACGTTACTGTCAATACTTACAGAATTTACGTAAAGCTACACAGTCTCTATATTAATTGATTTCTTCTTTGTAGGCGTGTCTTTATTTGTAACTTCATGTTCACCAGCTCATGTCGAAATCGGGTATTTAAAGGGGCAACATTCCCTACCCTGGCAGGGAGAAATTGGAGGTGTGTCTTATCAATTACACCAGCTATATAGGCCTGTCAGTTAAGTGAATGGCTCTAAAAATAACACAATATGTAAACAACTCTCACTGGATGTAGAGTTTGCAGACGACTGAAAAATGGACTTACAAATCAGTTAGGAGTAACGTTTTTCAATCTAATGACTCCAAACTAGTATATAATTTCTGCTTATTTTATTGGAACTGTGACAGTTTTTATAGTATTATTAATTCATGTTTTACCCTTTTATTTTCATCTCTAATATCCACTGCACTCTGTATGATATAAAAAAAGAATTGCTATGAACGTTTGCAAATGTAATCTGATGACTAAACAGAACTTTACACTGCCAGCAAATATTTCAAGTTATCAGTGTTAAATGAAAATTAATTGCCAATTATAGTCGGTCTGGAGAAACAGTGTATATATACTACAGTACACACGATATGCGTATAATTTGGACATGTATGTTAGGATGACATTGTGTTGGGAATAAACATACAAAATAAAGCATAACTGAACAAATTATTGTTTAGGAATGGATGATGGAGATAATAAGATAAGGAATTACATTGTATATAGTTATGACTAAGGAACATACATCACTGAGCCTGAGGAGGGAATGCTCAATGTTCATGGGTGGGATATAGAGAAGTGCATAGTGATGTTTTTGATTCTGGTGTGAACATGGTAGGGATGATTTGTTATCTGGACCACATGAATAGTTACAGATACAAACATCGCATCTCAGAGTAATCTGCTACAGAGTGTTACACACAATTATAACTTATGTCTATCTCTAAGTCATAACGCTGAGTGTCTGTCGTCTGCTGTAAACACTACCACGTGTAGTTGTGTACACTTCGCAGTTCATAACCCCATATAGTTATATGTTATCAATATGAAACTAATATTCCGCCTCAAAACAACTGTATCTAGACTTGTTATTTAGCGCTTGGTGAGTTTGTGTGTGCGCTAGTTATTACGTAATGCCTATTTAGTGTTAAACATGCCACAACATACCAATAAATAGCCGTGGTCTCAGATAGTGGTTAAGCGTACATCCATCAAAACTTAAAAGCGCAACGTCTGTGGTTCAAATCCCGTTCCGGGAAAGTACTTCTTTTATCACATGTATTCTGAAGCCGTATATTTATCGATGTTACCTGTACGAAGGCTAAATAAAAATGTGATATTTCTGCCTTATGCACCGACTTTTGGGGTAATCGTCGATTTGAAACTACTTCACACGTGACTCATTCATATTCATGAGTTATTAGCAGTTAAAATACAGACTGTGTAGCTTTAAGCATTATAGGTTAGATGTAGATGGGACAGAGTCAGAAGGTCAGAGTTACAGAGGTCACTAAAATGTAATACACTACCTGCATAGGAGCAGTTTGTATATTTGAGCCTTTAGTAGTTTTTTTCCATATGTCATATGAGCTTTATGTGTTATATGTTTTATATGTTACTTTTTATCATAATTATGCCATATAGCCAAAACATTATTTCCCATAATTATGACATATAACTTTAGGTTTGCCCCCAACCCCCACCACCCCCCCCCCCCCCTCCCCCACCCCCACTTGTTTCCATATAGACAAAATGTTATTCTCCATATGCCATATGATTTTTTTAATTTTAATTTTTAATGAGCAAATACGTATACGTTTCCCTTCACCTCACTAAATGCGGGTCATATTTCCGGGCCAACCCCACCGTGTGGTTCGGGTGTTCGGGTAGAGGAGTGGGGAGGGGGTGGAATCGCTGATTAAAACATTAATTTTGAATATTATACTTGTTTTTGTATATAAAAATTGATTTTTTTTTATCAAAAAATTTGACGGTAATTGCTATAATACTCATATTTATGATATGATCTACTAAATACACTGAAGATCTACTTTCAGCGTTCCAAAGTCCAAAGTCCAAAGTCACAAGTTGCGTCTATTATGGAGCGTGGGGGCGCGGTGGAGAGGAGGGTGTGTGGCTGGCGGTTGGGGTGTGTGGGGGATGGGCATGTGTACCTTTTGGCATTGTGAGGTTGGACCTGTCTCTACCTATCCTCCTATGCCGATGAATAAATGTCGTATGAACAAAACATATTTAGACAATACCACTACACTGTAAAATGTGGGAGATGTTATTTGCACACGTATGTTTATCCATTTTCTGTTATTCATACATAAGAGCGGATCCTCGGAGTGTGCTCTACGTATTTGGATTTTTTATATATTAAAAGATTTTCCGAATAGTGTAAACTACTTTGTATAAAGTCACCATATATCTTAAACACTAACATTTTTAAAAATATGAAAATTAACCTTAATATACATTTTACATGCATTAATGAGCGTATGAACTTTATTTACAACCCTCAGCTGTTTTGTCTTACATCTTAAGTAACGCGTTGCGATATCATGCATGCATTCCGTCAACTCGTGCAAACGGTGAACATATTTCGAAAAAACAATGCGGAAAGGCATTTCGGAAACAACTGTCACTCAGTACGACAAGTGAACTGTACAGACATAACGCTCTACACAGTATCATTTTGTGACACACATACATGTCGGATGGACGGTCGGACATATGGAGTTTTTCACGTCACACCATCTTGTTGTCACCTACCTTTATGTAAATCATTTTGCAACTCGCTGCATGTTTAGTAGTTGAATAATTGACAGTTCACCGCTATGCCTTCCTTTTTGAGAGTGCGATAGTGCGATGACCGGACAGATTGTGAATCCATTGATGACATTTGCCTAAATCCTCAAAGAAAAGTAGCGTTGATGTTTGTCTTTATTATTGTCTTGTCATTCCGTTAATGATTTGTTCCCTAGTTACTCTGTCTTCTGCCAAAGTACTTGCATTGTGATTGTCTATGCTTTTTGTTATATTTATATAAACAGGATCATCTGTTGTTATACTTATATTGCCTATTAATTCTGCCTTGTTTTTTTGCAGAATAATTATACACTGGGTGGATTTATTTTTTAAAATCTCCCGTTTAATTGGGCTGACAACAAGGTTAACGCGAGGTTTGGTGCCCCCCAATAACCTGGTTTAAACCCCAGCGGCCTTTTGTCACTGACCGTTCCAAGGCGGTATCCCTATTGTCTACCAGTTTGTGTTTGTGATATCACGTGCCTTGTTTCTTATTAACACTGTACATGTCCGCGGTCACATTGGCACGTTGCGGACATATTGGCACTCTACAGACATATATATTGACATGTGAGAATGGCAAGAGAAAGTGAGCAGTCTGACAAGTGTGAAAAAGGACCACTTCCTAGAAATGTGAAGGTTACCACTAATGCGAATGCTCCCTAATACTTAGAACTTAAAACTGTAATGTACAGTACATGTATACGTAATATATGTATATAGAACATTTGACACAGCATACTTTCTAAAAGTTCTAAAAGGCTTTTTCTAGAAAAAACGAAATTTTTAAAAATGTTTCAAGTGATAATTAAAATGTATAATTAATCAAAATATGGTGTGATACAATGTTGTTAAGCTCTACTATTTGAAATCACAATAGGTGTATAATGAAGTCGGTCCTAAATGCTGAACTTAACCCTGGTGCGTAACCTAGGATAAGGTGCGTAATGAATTTAGCTTTAGGCTAATTCGATATGTAGAACAAAAAATATCATTGTAAGTTGGTCTGATGTAAAGGGGCTGGCGTGGCGCAAAAAAAAAATTAAAAAAAAAAAAAAATAAAAAAAATATCATTGTAAGTTGGTCTGATGTGGCGCAGTCGGTAGCGCGGCGGATTTGTAACCGGAGGCCCCGGGTTCAAACTTCGGTGGTGCCACTGAGTTCCGTCGGTGTGTTCTTGGGCAAGACACTTTACCTTAGCCTCGTCCGTCGGATGGGGACGTAAACCGGGCGGTCCCGTGTATCGGTCTATCCTCCGAGCACGTTAAAGAACCATAGGAATCTATTCGATAATAAGAGTAGGGCAGGTTCCCGGATTCCTATGTATCCTTCCCCTCTCTCTGGGGCGGCTCTAAATAACCTATACTGTGTTGATGAGCCGTTAAACAACATTCAATTCAATTCAATTGGTCTGATGTACCGGCTTTAATGAGCAACTAGTGTAGTGATTAAAGCCAGTGGTGTTCTCCAAGTAGATCGTCAACAATTGTATGGACATTTTGTTCATTTTGTGGCATGCATAATAATACTAAGAGGGTCGTTCAATAAATAGTGAAGATGGATTGATACGTTGAAATCTCCTTAAAATTGTACAGCCAAAGATACCAATAAATAAGAAAACGAACACACCCAATACAGTTTAGCCCTTCGTTAAAGAGGTTTATTTCATAATTGAATGTACATGGTATTTCACCGCTGCATCTTGGAGGGATGAGGATCCTGATCCCGGGAAGATAAATTATGAGGCTCCTACTGCATCTCAGATAACAAAATAACCAACCCAGCCGGAGGTTCCTACTGCATCCCAGATAACAAAAAAAACAACCCGGTCAGAGGTTCCAACTGCATCTCAGATAGCAAAATAACAAACCCAGCTAGAGGTTCCTACTGCATCTAAGATAGCAAAGTAACAAACCCAGCCAGAGGTTCCTACTGCATCTCAGATAGCAAAATAACAAACCCAGCCAAAGCTTCCTACTGCATCTCAGATAGCAAAATAACAACCCAGCCAGAGGTTCCTACTGCATCTAAGACAGCAAAATAAAAACCCAGCCAGAGGTTCCTACTGCATCTCAGATAACAAAATAACAAACCAAGCCAGAGGTTCCTACTGCATCTCAGATAGCAAAATAACAAACCCAGCTAGAGATTCCTACTGCATCTCAGAAAGCAAAGTAACAAACTCAGCCAGAGGTTCCTACTGCATCTCAGATAGCAAAATAACAAACCCAGCCAGAGCTTCCTACTGCATCTCAGATAGCAAAATAACAAACCAAGCCACAACACAGTGCTGATCCACAGACCCTGCACGTGCAGTTGTAAACATATTGGCTAGAACTAGAATACATCGTCATAATATCCAAGTAACCTCTAATAATAATAGAACTATTACTCCCTGGTGAACTAAAGGATTGATTTCTAACCCCTACTAGTTTCTTGCACGCAGGCCATTGTTTTATTAGAATCAAGAGTCAGTAGAGAATACATGGAATGGTTGAAATATAAAACTTAAACTTAGTCAATTGTCCTTTAATTTGTGTATTGATGTAACGTTTACGGCTTTAGATTAAATCTCACGAAATGTTACCTGAACCTCTATCTACATCTTCTACGACGCCACCGCAAATCTGTTAAGCCCAGTTGTTCGAGACCACGCCTACCAAATGTCCAAGCTCCTGGGAATGATCTGAAAAATATGCTATCTGGCTTGCGGTTTCATCGAGAAGACACACGAGACCCAATACTCTCAGAAGAAACATGCGAAGGTGGAGGCTGCCTTTACCTAAATTGAGAAATATAATGATACATAGAGCTAGGTATTTCTTGAGAAACCGAGAACTGGGAGTTGACAATTGGTCACACGAGTAATGCCGTATGCACTACATGAACCTACTGAATGGTGTATGTAATACATAAACCTATTGAATGTTGTATGCAATACATGAACCTATTGAATGTTGTATGCAATACATGAACCTATTGAATGTTGTATGCATTACATGAACCTATTGAATGCTGTATGCATTACATGAACCTATTGAATGTTGTATGCAATACATGAACCTATTGAATGTTGTATGCAATACATGAACCTATTGAATGTTGTATGCATTACATGAACCTATTGAATGTTGTATGCAATACATGAACCTATTGAATGTTGTATGCAATACATGAACCTATTGAATGTTGTATGCATTACATGAACCTATTGAATGTTATGTGAAAGTGGGATCATTATTTACATTGTTGGTTATCAGTCATTTAGAATCGCTGATGTAGAGATTGTTTCACGATCGATTAAACGCATTATTTAGGTTAATTCAACAAAACATTTTAGTTAAAAAAACGAAACATTTAGGTTAAATCAACAAAATATTTAGTTCAATTATTCACAATATTTAGATTAAATCATCACACTATTTAGGTTAATACACACATTGTTTAGGTTAATTCAGCACAATATTTAGGTTAATCAACACATTATTTAGGTTAATCAACACTTTTTAAGTTAATTCAACACAATATTTAGGTTAATAAATTTTAATACTTAAATTAATTCATTACTTTATTTTAAATTAGGTTAATTTAATACATTTTATCGACAATATTTAGGTTAATTCAACACAATATTTAGGTTATTCAATCACACTGGGTTAATTCAACAACTTATTTAGCTTAATTCAACACAATATGTAGGTAAATTCATCACATTATTTAGGTTAATTAATCACACTATGTTAATTAAACAACTTATTTAGCTTAATTCAACACAGTATTTAGGTTAATTCATCACATTATTCAGGCTCATTAAACACAATATTTAGGTTAATTAATAACATTATTTAGGTTAATTAATCAAATTATTTAAATTAATTCAGCCTTTATACCGGTTAATTCAGCACAATATTTATGTTAATTCATCACAATATTTAGGTTAATCAGCACATTATTTCGGTTAATTAAACTATTTATGTTATTCCTCGCAACATTTAGGTTTCAGTACATTTAGATTAATTCATCGCAATATTTAGCAAACATTATTTGTTATTACATTACAATAGTGTATTCTTACGGCTGGCAGGAGGTATACAGTACTGGTTCTACCGAGGAATATGTGGGTGGTCTGCCTAAACCACAAAATGAAATCGACTATCAATGATGCATTACACCCGTCTTCTTAATTATGTGATTACGCTAATAAAACCGGTGATTTAGTGACACTTTGTAGTTAAGTCACTACTGTGGCTACTGTTATAGGTTACTTACATAGAATAGTGGTCTCCTGTAAACTGGTACAATATGTAGATACAGTTCATATATATAAAAACTAAGGATTGACGAGTTATACACATAAAAAGTGTGTCACCATAGCCAACCTGACATATTTAAGGACTATTTCTCCGCCATATTTTTTCGTTAAAGATAGCGGACCAATAGTCCTTAATCACCTCAGTTTGGTCAACAGTTATGTTCACTGAGCTGCTTCATTAAAGGGATACACGGCACTCTTGACGTGTTTATCAATCATTGAAATTAATGTCTCATTGTATTCATCCAGTATCATTCTGACTTTAAACATGCTTGCATGTATTTATAAAATTCTTCCATATGTTAAACTATATTGTTGGCGCATTATAATCAACAGTTAACAATATGGAAAGACAATTTGCTTTAAACTATTGTTATAATTAGTATTATACGTCATACAACTCTCATCGTTTGGCGACCCATCCCACCGTGTACAGCATCTTGACACCGCAACGGTTAACGTAGTAGCGGTCAACGGAGATTTGATTCCGATTCGAGTGCTCATAGTTCCTGTGATTGCCAAACCTATTAGCAACCGCTATCGCCGATCCGTCCAGAACTTGCCGTATCTCAGAGGTCTAACGCTGGCGCACCCCGTCACTATGCACGATACGTTTGACATATCGCTGCTGATTGATGTGGATTTCTACTGGGAAATTGTTGAAGACAAGACGGTTAGAGGCGACGGACCGACTGCAGTGAGCTCCCGTATTGGCTACTTCATGTCTGGTCCACTGACGTCATCAAGCGGAAATTCGTCACATGTCATGGATATGTTAACCATGCATTTATCAGACACTACCGATCTCACACGCTTTTGGGAATTGGAGTCAATGGGCATATCATCCGAAGATAATGAAGACACGGACGGTTCTATGTATCTGAAACACTATCAAGACCGTGGCATATCTTTCTTAGATGGGAGATACACCGCAAAGTTACCATGGAAACAAGACCATCAATCACTGCCTTCGAACTACAAAATCACGAAGAAGAGAACAGAAAGCACAATTAGAAGACTCAGTAAAGAGCCACATCTTCTTCAGAAATATGACGAAATCATAAAGGAACAGGAAAACAGAGGATTTATAGAAAGAGTTGACGAAAATACACCTGCGTCACGAGTACATTACATACCCCACCACGGAGTGAAGAAAGATTCAGCTACGACCCGATTAGAATATTGAACGATTGCAGTTGTCGCCAGTCGACCGGAAGTCCGAGCCTAAATGACTGCCTGGAGTCGACACCACCGGAACTTAACGATCTGACGACACTTCTGATGCGATTTCGACAAGGACAATATGCAGTGTCAGCAGACATCGAAAAGGCATTTTTGAATGTTGCATTACACGAGGATGACAGAGATGTGACTCGATTCTTGAGGTTATCCGACCCAGCCGACCCAGATAGCGAGCTTGTTGCCTACAGATTCAGGTCAGTGCTTTTCGGTGCAACTTGCTCTCCATTCATTCTGAGTACCACTCTCTTGAAACACCTTACGTTGAACGCATGTAACCCTGCAGCTGATATCATAGCAAGAGACCTTTATGTGGACAACGTCATTTCCAGTATTACTTCAAAAGATGAAGTACTCAGCTACTTCCGGCACGCACGTGATCTCATGGCTGACGCTGGTTTTAACTTGCGGTCATGGACGTCGAACTGTAAAGAACTCCGCAATATCGCCAAAGCTGAAGACGTTCTAGAATCCGACGATGTTGCCAAGGTTTTAGGGATGATGTGGGACCCGGAAGTTGACCAGATGTCATTCGTTATGCGCAAAATTTCACCACCGGAAGAAGCAACGAAGAGGTCCATTCTCAAACAGACGTCTAGAATATACGACCCGTTGGGTTTGCTCAGTCCGGTGACCGTCCGCGCCAAACTTTTGGTCCAAGGCCTGTGGAAGAACCGATTTGACTGGGACACTCCACTTCCGGCAGACATCACTAACACATGGACAGATGTAGCCAGCGATTTGAACAGCGCCATGTCATATACGTTTCCAATGAGATACTTCCAAGACACAGAAAATACATCACAGTCTGGCGATATTACGCTACACGTATTCGTAGACGCGAGTGCACGTGCATATGGAGCCGTTGCCTACATCACTTCCGGAAATGGTGCACACATTATATTTGCCAAGAATAGAGTTGCGCCCGTGAAAGAAATATCTCTGCCAAGATTGGAAGTGATGGCCGCACTTATCGGAGCACGAGTCGCCCAACACGTTACCACCGCAGTATCATGCAAGTATCATCGTGTGTTGGTCTGATAGTCAAATAGTGCTTCATTGGCTCAAATCTACGAAGACTTTGACACGTTTTGTATCAAACCGAGTTGAAGAAATCAAGAAACTACTTCCTGTCGCTGAATGGCGTTATTGTCCTACAGAAGAAAACCCAGCAGATCTCCTATTAAGGGGTATTACAGCGTTGCAGCTTCATTCCAGTACGTTATGGAGAAACGGGCCATCATGGTTAGATGACATGACACAATGGCCGGTTTGGGAACCCACTGTGACGTCAGCAATTACCATAGTGGCCGAAGAAGAATCAGCGCAAGCATCTACTTCCGGCGGAGAACCCCCTCGAGGTGTACACTTGGTCATTGATATCAACAGTTACAGCTGTTACCGCAAGCTGCTACGCGTTACAACATATGTGATGCGGTTCATCGCCAATTGTAAAAATACGACTTCACAACGCCATGGTGGTCCTTTAACAACAGATGAAATGAGGCAGTGCGAGCTGAAGCTAATTAAAAACAGTCAACGTCAGAGTTACCATGACGTAATACAAGACATTACCTCCAAGAGAAGACACCATCCAATTGTAAGACAATTACGATTGTACCTAGACGAAAACGGATGCATTCGCTGTGGTGGGAGAATCCATAACGCCCAGTTACCAGAAACAGCCAAATTTCCATACCTGCTACCTCCGAAGACCCATTTGACAAAACTGATGATAATTACAATCAACTTCACGCAGACCGTCACTCACCTTCGACAAAAGCTGTGGATACCCTCAATTCGTCAGCACACCAGAAATGTACTACGTCACTGTACTATCTGCCGCAAGTTAACGGGGAAACCATACACTGCACCGGATCCCCCACCCCTTCCTGTGACGAGAGTTAACGACGAGCCTCCATTCGCAGTTACCGGTGTGGATTTTACAGGTGCCATCTATGTTAAAGGGAACAACGCACAGCAACTGAAGGTCTACATATGTTTGTTTACCTGTGCAAGTACCCGCGCCCTTCACCTGGAAATAGTGCCAGATCTCACAGAAGAAGCGTTCCTGCTTGCCTTCAGACGTTTCGTAAGCAGACGATCATTACCTAGATTGATGATTTCTGACAACGCCACTACATACCAAGCAGCAGCCCACCAAATTCATCGACTATGCGCTTCACAAGTTCTACAAGGTGCCCTTGCAGAGAAGGGGACGAAGTGGCAGTTCCTTCCCAAACGAGCACCTTGGTATGGCGGTTGGTGGGAGCGGCTTATAGGTGTAACCAAATCATCCATCAAGAAGATCCTCGGAAGGGCCTCGGTTGATCTACACACGTTGCAGACGGTCGTAACGGAAGTGGAGGCCATGATGAACGACGGCCACTCACTTATGTATAATCATCTCGAGACGACACGGAACCATTGACACCATCGCACCTGCTACACGGACGCAGACTTACCTGTCTACCATTCACAGAGGTCACCACTCCAGACGAGAACGTTCAAAGTAGCCGAGATGATATCAAACGACGCGCACAACGGTACGCGCTGATAATCGACCAGTTCCGACGTCGATGGAAGCACGAGTACCTTACATCATTAAGGGAGTACCGGCGGACGAACTTCTCACCGGAAATGACGGTTTCACTAGGGCTGCATGCATTCGCACATCGAAGGGAGTCACTATTCGACCGATTATCAAACTATACCCGCTAGAGATAGTGCATTTACCTGATGGACATTGACTTGAAATAAGTGGTATATTAGAGACATGAACTTTATCATTGTTGCATTATGTTGTGTAAATACTAAAATATGTTTTATTCAAAATCACTATAACTACGTATTAGCATGTTTCTATATCTATATGAATTGTCACTTTGTAATTTTCGTGACCCGGAGAATGTCGTGGCGCGACGTTATGTAACGTTGATTAACGCGCGCTAGTTATGCTGACGTTACGTCATTGTTGTTGTTGTTTATGTATTGACTCAGTTGACATTAAAGGATCGAACCGAACACAACGTCGTTTGTATACACCACTATACGCACATACAATGATTGAACAAGTTATGTAGAAACTAACAAGATTACCGCGTGTCCATTTAGCCTTTTTTGATTTACTGTTTACAGGCGAGCAAACTATTTGTATAATTATTATTAATGATTGAACAAGTTATGTAGAAAAACAAACAAGATTGCCGTGTGTCCCTTTAACGTTTTTTGATTTACTGTTTACAGGCGAGCAAACTATTTGTATAATTATTAATAATGATTGAACAAGTTATGTAGAAACTAACAAGATTGCCGTGTGTCCCTTTAACCTTTTTTGATTCAGTGTTTACAGGCGAGCGAATTATTTGTATAATTATTATTAATGATTGAACAAGTTATGTAGAAAAACATACAAGATTGTCCTGTGTCCCTTTAACCTTTTCTCATTTACTATTTATCGGCGAGCAAACTATTTGTATAATTATTATTAATAATTGAACAAGTTATGTAGAAACTAACAAGATTGTCGTGTGTCCCTTTAATCTTTTCTCATACCTTTTCTCATTAACTATTTATAGGCGAGCAAACTATTCTTAAAATTGATATTAATGATTTAACAAGTTATGTAGAAAAACAAACAAGATTGCCGTGTGTCCCTTTAACATATTTTGATTTACTCTTTTACAGACGAGCATCCGCGCGCATGATATGCTCTTGTTTGCCTTTTCCCCTCCGACGGCTTGACATGCCGGCAGTGGTCATCTAGTCTTCCGACGTCACGACAGGCTCGACATGCCGGCAGTGGTCATCTAGTTCTCCGACGGCTCGACATGCCGGCAGTGGTCATCTAGTCTTAATGCTTCAGGACTGCATGGAAATATTTAAATATCGAGGAAATGAAACTTGATGTAAATCCTTATGTAACGGTAGTCGTGAATACATAGTTGGTTGCATTATACTCGATTAGTAATATGTCACATCTCGAGTTACGCCTCGCATTTTTGAAAACGTTTGTTTAAAGGACATAAAAGGTTATGCTACATACATCTTCATACATTGTTCACACCCAGTAAAGTTAACAGGGTTCGAAATTATTTCTAGTCCGGTAGCCCGAGGCTAGTAAATTCTTCCGACCTACGAAATGTTTGTGTCTGGGTAGTTCGATGGGCTAGTATTTTTTTTTCAAATACTAAGTAGTTAGAAACAAATTATAAATTGATAGGTTTTCAACACTTTCTACCATAACCTTTTAAAAATCTGATATTTCCATAGTTTCAATATCGTCCTACAGGGCATTATTAACAATTGCCTCAGTAATCATAAATTATAAAATATTTTATCTAGCCTTCGTACATCGATAATACACGGCTTTCGAATACATTTTATATAAAAAAAAGAGTTGCCCAAAACGGGATTTGTACCAGGGACATTGCAGTTTTATTTGTAACGTGGCGGTTTTACCCCTACACCACGGACGCTTGTTGGTATGTAGTAGCATATCTAACAAGCATTTCTAACACTGAATAGTCATTACGTAATATATATAGCACACACACACACACACACACACACACACACACACACACACACTTATCATCCGCTAAATAAGAAATCAAGACTAAAGTTTTGAGACGGAATCTTAGTTAACTTGATAATACATATTATTTCGTACACCACACATGGTTATTTACATGTGCGAAATGACGGAGTATATACTGATACATATTGAGGATCATTCAAATATGTTATTGTGGATCACAACTGTTATTACTAAATATACAACATTCTCAAGAATTCGCCATGGGTCAGTAGTAAGCACGTTTGACTGTAAGTTAGGAGGTCGTGTGTTCGAGTCACGAAAGAGGCAAACATTGTTTTCTTGTAAATCACATTGCTAACTGTGGAGAGAAACGATGTGCACTGCTCGATGTCTATAAAGTATTTGATGTCCTGCGTTAAACTTGATCGCTTAAATACCCGATTTCGTCATGCTTTGATGAACATGAAGTTACAAATAAAGACACGAATTCAAATAAGAAAAATATTTAAATACAGGTTGTGTAGCTTTAAAGCCGCTGCGCTCAGCCATGGATTTACCTCTTTATTACTACCTAAATACAGATAATGTAGCTTTAAAGTCACTGCGCTCAGCCATGGATTTAGCTCTTTATTACTTCCTAAATACAGGTTGTGTAGCTTTAAAGCCACTGCGCTCAGCCATGCATTTACCTCTTTATTACTACCTAAATACAGGTTCTGTATCTCTAAAGCCACTGCGCTCAGCCATGGGTTTACCTCTTTATTACTACCTAAATACAGGTTGTGTAGCTTTAAAGCCACTGCACCCAGCCATGGATTTACGTTTTTATTACTACCTAAATACAGGTTCTGTAGCTTTAAAGCCACTGCGCTCAGCCATGGATTTATCTCTTTATTACTACCTAAATACAGGTTGTGTAGCTTTAAAGCCACTGCACCCAGCCATGGATTTACCTTTTTATTACTACCTAAATACAGGTTCTGTAGCTGTAAAGCCATTGTGCCTCAGCCATGGATTTACCTCTTTATTACGACCTAAATTTAGCTAAATTCAATATATTTTTTTACTCGACTGCTGTTATAACACCTATCTACATTAAAGCGGAGTTTTTGGGATATTAATCCTCCTTCTCTGTTTGTAGGCATGACCTATGGTTTAAGATTTTAAAGTTACTATCCCTGTTTAATAGAAGAAAACAAAACCTAACTAATAATTGTGGAAATGGTATAACAAAATGAGTCATGACAGTCATGGTTTGAATCTGTTTAAGGTTTACCACCACCAATTGCATGTAAACTTCCAAAGTGTACGAATGCTGTTTCTAAAATAAAAAGTAATTCCTCCTTTTATGATGGAAATGGGCATTATAAGTAGGGGAAAACTGACCATTTTTATTCGATTTTGTGGTTGTGTGTATAAGAAGCGTATTAATAGGTTTTACTGGATCACTGATGAACATTTTCGAAAGTTCGAGTCTATGCATACACTTTGTGAGCAACTATCAATGAAAACAGCTGTACCCTTGACCTGTTTAGTAATCAAAAATAACTTTCTTACGCAAAATGGTACGTATGATACAGGCTATATATAAAAATGTGAAATCATGTGTTAAACTTTCATCGAATATGGATATGTCAGAGTTCTTCGACGTCACGTTGGGCTTGAAGCAAGGAGAGCCACTGTCGCCCATTTTGTTCATTTTGTTTATTAATGATATTGTCGCTAATATTAATTTTGATACATTGACTGATAATGACCTAAATATGCTGTCAAGGTATCTGTTCCTTTTTGCCGATGATATTGTGTTATTTACAACGGACCAAAAAGCCTACAGACTCAGATAGATAGTATTTACCAATACTCACATAAGTGGGGTTTAAAAATAAATATAAATAAAACTAAAGTATGTATTTTCGAAAAAAGGAAAACAAATCATAATGTGGAGTTTTTAGTAAATGACGAAAAAGTTGAAATCGTTTTACGTATTTAGGCATTAAATTTACTCATACCGGTAACCTGTCAAATGCTGTTAAAATTTTATCCGATCAAGCCCTAAGGGCATATCATAATTTGCTATCTGCTATCTGTGTTCGATAGAATACCGTTAGATGTAAAAACCAAATTGTCCTTATTTGATTCAATGGTTGTACCAATTATATTATATGGAGCTGAAGTGTGGGGCGTGTATAATTATAAAGAAGTGGATAAACTGCATATCAAATTTTGCAAGCATGTTATGGGAGTACGTCAACAGAAATCCAATTATGCTGTCTATGGTGAATTAGGGCGATTTCCATTAACTGTTATAAGTAAAGAAAGATCGTTAAAATTTTGGTTAAAATTAATGAGTGATGTTAATTCACCTGTATACAGTATATATATTGGACAATGTAATAGCATAAACGGAAGCTGTTGGGCTAATCGTATTAGAACTATTATTGACAATCTTGGTTATTCGAATTTAGCAAACGATTTTAGGATCAATACTAATTATTTACCTTTACTTAAAAGGCGATTGCGAGACCAGTTTGTTCAAGAATGGAGTATGAGTATACATAATTCGCCTAAACTTGATTATTATGTAAAATTTAAAAACACATTTTGCTATGAAGATTATATTGACAAACTTAAAAGCGATTCTCTACGAAAACATTTTACGTGTTTAAGATTAAGTTCACATTCTCTTGAAATTGAGACCGGGCGATATAATGGTATTGATCGTGCTAATAGATTATGTAAACTTTGTAATCAGAATGTTATAGAGTCAAAATATCATTTCTTGCTGTGTTGTACTAAATACAACGATATCCGTACTAAATACTTAGGCCGCATAGCTTGGCCTACACTCAATAAATTTACATATATCATGTCGTCTAAAAATGGTAAAATGTTAAAAATTTCAAAATTTATCAAAGAAGCTTCTGTAATAAGAAAAATTACCCTTGAGAATACGATTGTTTCGCAAGAATAATATACATGTAATGTATTGTTAAATGTGTAATTATGTTATGTATGTTTATTACAATATGTGTTGTCTTTGCCATATTTCTCTGTAAAACTTTGTAAATGGCCAAAGGCAAATTTGCCGATTTGCTGAATAAACTTGAAACTTGAAACTTGGTAATAAGAGTGAGCGTGATTGTGAAGTAGGGCTTTACATATTGCACTATACATTCTATGGTGAAAACCTAATGCGCTAATGGAAGTCACGTGATCGCAGAAAAGGTAAATATGGTGGGTCCCACTTTATTTACAAATAATAATTAAAAGTATTTTTTTTCAAACTCGCGAATGTATTACTACATACTTCTTAGGGTCTATGCTCATGTTTTCATTTATACATTTCACTGAATAAAAGTCAGACGGTTATTTGGTTATGCTCAATATCTGCTTACTTACGGACAGTGTCCCTTATTTCCAAATCATCTTCAGAAAGTTGTGCAAATTATTTTAAGTCCGACGTTTTAATTAGCGTTCACTGATTTTCATTTGCGCGTACGATGTTGAGCATAGGAAACATAGGTATTTGAAGTACCCGTGAATAAATTTATACTTTTTATCAGCACATATACATTATTTTTTTACCTGAAAACCTGTATAGGATTTGGATAAACGATTTTGTAGTGTAATTTTGCCGTTAGTTGACGGTTTAGTGACTTTAAAGTCCCTATCCACCATCGACAGGCAAATTGTGCAACAGATGTACACCTTTTCTAAGCAATTGACGACAATGTATATATCATAAATTACATATTTTGAGACTCCAAACTCCATGAACACAATATAAACGGCTCGAACCAGCCAGGCAAAACCCTAAAATTGGAGCGTTGAATTAAGAGTTACCAACTCATAATTCATTTCACGCATATTCAGTCACTGGTATTTTAATAACCCGTGAATAAACTTGTACTTTTAATCGGTACATATATACATTATTCTACGACCTGAACACTTGGATAGAGTTTTGATAAACGGTTTTGTAGTGTAATTTTGCCGTTATTTGGCGGGTTAGTTTCTTTAAATAAAGGGGCTTTTGAGGCTCCAAAGTAACATTGAGAGAAATATAAATTATAGTTGAGAATGTTACAATATATACCCAGCTAGGAGTGTATGACGATAAACATGGACATTCAACATGTACTCTATCTCGACCAGGCCAGCCAGTCCCTAACAAGCTAATCCTAAACTAAAATAAATGCTGAACTGGACATTAGAGGACCTGAATCAGAGTCAGGTGTTTAGAAGGTCAGTTAAAGGGACACATGGTAACCTTGAAGTTTTTATCAAACATTAAAATTATTGCCCAGATTTATTAATCCAGCATCAGTTTGATCTTAAACCTACGTGCATGTAATTAAAAGACATTTTGATTTGTCATTTTCTCATTATAGTTATTTTACCAAATGTTTACATATCCCACTAGTGCAATATATTCCACACTAAGTAATACGTAAAAGAACATTTTGCTTTGTATATACTATATTTGTAATTAATATAAATGATGGACAATGCGTGTTATGTAGAAAAACTATCGAGACGCCGCGAGTTTTTAAAAGATCAAGATTACCGTATTTCCGTTAAGATCTCACGACTCAGTTGCTGTGGTATAAGCGGGTCATATTTATTTCACAAAAACAACAATGTATATGTTAGCTGTATATTCAAACTAAAACAATTCTCAGACTGTTTTATTGCTTAAACATGTAGTTCGCAGATGCAGTTATATAACTCAAATGAAAAAGACTCGTAAATACAATATAAACAAATGGTGAACTCTATCACAATTATGAAATTGATTTATACTGGTTTACATATTACAAGTCATGTATGCGTTATAAACCATGTAACAGTGCTCGTTTGTGCAAGTACGTAGATATCGAAGGATTCTGGTATTATCTCTTTATTTTTCCGTTCACGTCAAATTGAACACCGTCACGTTGTTATTTCTAAAAAAGGTAACAACCAATCTAGAGTTTGACCTATCATAACACACTGACACAGGATTAGACATACCTACTGATCGTTTCGCCAGCACTCCAAGTTTATTCCCGCTCGATCCAATCTGTATCACATTGTATGAATCACACCCACATACAAATATATTCCCACAACCATCGCCACAAACCCCGCAAGCTCCTTTTAACTCTTGATCACTGAACCGCGAGAGTACCCTCCCCTGCCTGTCCAGAGTGACCACGCCTTTGGTGTTATCTGTGACATACACCTTGTTGCCGTCATTACTCACAGCAACATGTAGGCTTCTAGAAAATATATCTTCTCCTGATTGGTCCTTACATATTGTTCTTAAGAGTGTCCCGGATGTATCGTAAACATACACTTGTTTGCCACCATCTGATACGAACATCTCACCACGACTGAAGGCAAGTCCCCAACACTTATGATTCGTCTTTATTGACCGAGTTAGTACCATCCTGGTTCCCAAGGAGACGATATGTATGGTGCTGTTGTCCATGGTAACGGCGACTTCTTGTGGACTCAGTTCACATACTGCAACAGGATAACCGCTTGGAATATTACACTGGTCTATCACTTTGTATGTGGAACCGTCTAGTTGCTTTAGTTTATGGTTACAGTTGTCTGCAAGTAAAATGTTGCCGGATTTCAAGATGCACGAGCCAAGTATGTGGCAAATCATAAGGTCACCGCTGGCACTTACATCGATCGTTTGCTTACTTTTAACTTGGTACAGACAATGATGTTGTTGGACTTGTTCCAGACGTCCATCTGTCTTTTCCTGTACCTTACCGAGTGATGAAAGTCCCTTTAAAAACTGTTCAATTTTAGGATCTTGTTCAAACTCAACCCTCGTATTTACTGACGACTTTGCTACATCTGTGATCAGTTTTTCCGCCTCGGATATCTTCTGCGGACCCTTCTTCGTGCACACAAACTGTTGAGATCGATTTCCTTCTGCTGAGTCTAATTGCTGTTGGCATGTTTCCATGTCTTTTACAATGGCATCCATTGCTTCCAGTTCTACAGTGATTTGGTTGGCAATGTCCTTACTCTTTGCTTCAAAATCGGTAATTGTTGTTTTCTCTAATTCATCTAAGGCGACGTTTATCTGCTCCCGTACTTCTTTGATTTTACCAAGAGCAATTATCCTGTCCTCTTCCACTTCAGCGAGGTTATAATGTCGAGCTTGAATCAGTTCTTCCATGCGAATCCTGGCGTTTACCATGTCCTCTTTTATCTTCTGAACATCTTCTGCCTTCATAATGTTGTCGACTTCTTCAGGAATGTAGACAGGATCCACACACGACCTATATAGATAACACAATTATCATTCGTTAATAATAGCAAAGCCTGTGACGGTTGCACTGTATCGAAAATCTCCTATCGACTAGATTAATACGAGGGTCATTCAATAAGTTCTGTCACTAACGCGTTTTAACAATTATGTGCTCGTCGTGAATGTTGATGTACCAAATGAAAGAGAGTTTCAATACCATTCCATTGATGTTAAAATGAATTCTGTATCTTTTGTGTGACGAAAGTTATGGAACATTTAATACACATCACTTATACATACTGAGGCATTTTCGTCCTGAGTTTTTTTCAGGTATGTTAACTGTTACCTTTTAAAATGCCTGTTTCTCTTTAAGTACTTGTCGATGACCTTTGAAATTTCTCATACATTACCAGTTATATCTGTGCATTACAAGATTCAGAATTTAAGCATGGTAGATGAAAAGGCATTGTCTTAGAAATTAACATTTTAAGCTAGCATGTAAAATTAATTTAATGATAAATGGACATTAAATGGAAGGGCAGTCTTCTGAAATAGCGTTTTTGGATGATCAATATTTTCACTAAACATTGTGCAAAATTCTACAATAATGTGTTGAATATGAAATTTAAACACGGAAGGACTAGGATTTGTAAAAATATATGAAAACATATTAATACTATGAGAATAATTACGACATCTAAAAGTTATTATAACATTTCCGTAAACAAAATGAAGAAAATCAGTGTTATTTCCGCTAAAATTAAGGGATATGCATTCACTCATATCTGGTTTACAGCAAGACCTTTCCGAATTCTCGACAATCATTTTCATGGATTATAGGTGAATAACAACAGATGGCGTACAAGAAAATTTAAAAGCTTAGAATTATTCAAATAATTTTTAACAACGTTTTGTAACAAGGACATTTTCAGAGATGCCAGTATCCAAAAGGTGTTGTAAGGGGAGGTAATTCAGGAGAATAAATAACCGGAAATTTTTCATTTTTGTTGTGGAATTTAAGAAAGCGAACCCAGTAGTTCTATAAATACACTACTTTATCTCAGTGTAATATCCAGTTCAAAGGATATATGCCTAATGACAGAACTTTTTGAAGCACCCTCGTATAAGGTTTAAAGCTGAAAAAGGATCATGTTGCATTGGACAAACGTGGATTGTTATTCTTAAAGGGACTGAAGTGGATTTGAATGTCATATCATGATCATGTTTTTGTATTTACCCAATTATGTTTGATTTTAAAATAATGTAGTAAACCCAGCATTGCTGTCAAATTACTGATGTGTTCTCTATCAATTGATGCAAGAAGGAATCACCCATTGCCTTTATTTTCTGACATTTTGGAATGATAAAATAATAACTTCAGTTATTAAAATTGATCTCGTTTGTCACATACATATAAAATGTACTTAAATCACAACAGTACCTCTCGGGTTTTAATGCCGTATTTGAACTAATACTTATGATTTCAAATATTTGAGGCGTTGAGTTTTCCAGACCAATCTTTTTCATAAACACTACGTAGACTGGGTTAAGCACGAGGCCGAACATTGGGCACGTGCACCTTTTACATAACTGAATGGCATTATGGTAGTTTTATGTAAATGCGGATAGATGGCCATTCACAATTCTTCCAGATTGCCCCCAGACACATGGAAATCTTGAAGCAGAAATGACGCGTTATAATTAGAACCTGGATTGATTAATCCAGTTATCATTTTAACTTTAGATATGTTGGAACACATTTTAATGCGGGTTGTGGTGGGTCTATGTGGGGGAGGGGGGGATGGGTGGTCCCAATACAAAACAACCACATATAAGTGACAGACTTTCTATATGTTGTTTGTTAAATTAAATGCTCAATAAACTGATATTAAACATAAACATACATTTTAATGAATATTTTAATGAATGTTTTCCTTTAAAATCCGTTTTCTCAATAGCTAAACTCACCGTGCTCTTTCCCCCCAATTTCAATGGAAGGAGCACTTAATTTCCTCAAATAAATTCAAAGCGACGGGGCCCAGTTTGAAGACAAAATGCCATGAATGCTTTGAAAAATCGATTTTTAATTGGTTACCGTACATTTTCGTTTCATGATGTATTCATTGCAAATAATCAATAAATAAACTGATCGTTAATTATTTTTCTACCAGAAATGCTGATCTTTCACTTCAATAATGTCCCAATTAGTGATAAAAATTACAAATATGGTGTAAGAACAGTGTGTTTTTTATTTGTCTAAAAATTTAATTAACTATATATTTTCAATGGAATCGAAATTAAAATGCTTATATTTACCCTGGTGTGTGACGTAGAATAGGACATATTACTGTGCAAAAAAAATGTTAATATTTATTTAGGCTCATGCATTATGCTAATGTTAATGTTCCCCTTTTGTGGAATCCATTGAAAGTGCAGTAACAAAAGAAAAATAATAGAACTCAAATAATCCTGAATATATTTACATGTAACTTGCAGTTTAATATCTTTACACTTGTATCTAGACAGTGCTATACTTGAATAATAAATACAAACCTTATAAAAGTGGGTATTGATCCATTCTCGGCTAAATGTCATACTCAAGGTCATAGGTGTATTGACTAATTCACAAATGTATAATGTATTTATAATTCAAGGTTAGCAAAGCCTAGATAAATGTGTAAACGTATTAAGCTGGAAGTTAGATATAAAAATACTCAGGATGATTTAAGTTATAATATTTATCGTTTTTAAATGCAGTCTCATTGGGATTACACAAAAGGGGACATAACCCTTCAGCCCTGTTGCAGCCCTTTAGAATAGAAACAATATCATTATTTGTCAATTTTAAATCGGACCCCTGACCCGTGAAAAGTCTGATGAATCCCGTGTTAAGAAGTGTACATTTTGTATTTTGTAAAAGCCCCGTGGCAACGATGGTAAAGTCGCTGCGTATAAAACGTTCCCACTGGAAGTTCGACTGGTCATGCGAAAATCGTCGATTCTTACGGATGGCGGGAGGTATACAGTAGTGGTTCCACCCAGGAAAATCGGGGTGGCCTGCCCTACCTTAATAACAATCGACCGTCATATGTGGCCTAGTTAACATGAGTGTGCTAAAAATACTAAAACACCATTCAAGCAAACAATCTTATGTTATTCAAATAGTGACAGTAAATTACTGTACCTGTGTTTAACAGTCATACACACATGGCATCCAATCTGATCATGGCTCTTGCAGTACATGTCCAGTACCTTGGCGGGATGATCGCTACATCGTTCCGTCGGCAATGACATCAGGCTCTGTGATAGCGTTGTCGGGAACTCTGACTTCCCCAGTAGTGTGTGGCCCTTCATTACCGGTATATGCGTATGAAAATCAACACATGTGTCACAATAATAGTCCTGACATTCTAAACAAAACTTCGTAGCTTCTCTGTTTCTGTTTTTCATTACACAAGGCGAACATGTAAAATCAAAAGATTCGTCCGACTCGCCGCGTAATGTACGCCCCAAACCTCCTGATGTCGCCATTTTGTCCTACTCTAGTATGTGTAAGTACGTGGGATTAAATATCGATTTTAAAAGTTACTACCTTGAAATTTTGTTCTGCTCTGCTTTACCTAGATAAATACGGTATTGGCCTGGTTTTATATTCCCCGAGAATGTCAAAACAAGTATATTTAGCACAAGCTATACATCATGAACTCGTAATCTAATATATATCCGATAACGGAACGCTGGCCACTTAAAGATGAATGGCCACCCTTTTTGAAGTATTATCAATTAACAAATTTAACTCGTAATCATTATGAACATTTCTGGAAAGTCTCGGAGAGACATATATATTGTAAACCGCTACTAAGTTGTATGTAAAAAAAGTATTATTTGCATGACGTAGATACTACTTTTGCCACTGCGTGACTGCACGGGGAAATGAGGTAAATCTGAATTGTATAGCTGCACAACTATTTCCAGATAATTGATAAATACATTTACCTGTGGATTAATTAACCAAGTTTTCTACGTCATCAAATACAATCTTATTCTCGCTTTTCACAGATATTGACATGTGTGAATTGTAAATATCTATTGTTGTGTATTGCTTTCGATTTAAATGAACATAAACATGTTCATGAAACAAAACATGGCCGGAGTACTTTAAGAATTATGTCCCCCTATTTTGACATCAAATTAAAATGCTTTTCAGTTTACAATAGACAGCATTACACATATATATTATACATCAAAATGTTCGGGAAAATGAGCTATTGCCAAAGAGAAACTGCAAATGAGTATTTGTTACGTTCATAATTGACTGACACCTCCTATAAATGGTAAGGTGGTGTTTGGTAATTGTGCAAAGATTGCTATGAATTAAATTCACCAACAATGACATAGATAAGATTTAATATAGTTTGAAGAATGCAATGCTATGAAGACTGGACAAAAAGTCCATCTATTTTACAAATAAGGAAAGAAAGACAGTTGACACTGCTTTTTAAAAATAAAATGGACGCTTATTTGGCTAAAACTACTTTTTTATGAAATGTATGGTGGACCATGTATGCCTTAAAACTAATTTTATAAAGTAACAAAATAAAAGAATTTAACAAAACAGAAAATGGAATGTATTATATAAAGAATGTTATATTTAAAAAACATTTACCTTATACAACCCATTAAGGGTCTTCAATCATCCTAAAAAGGGGGTTAATCCCGTTATAATTTTCTATAAACAATGCCTTTCATTGTATTATACATGTACGTAGTAACCAGTACCTTTTATATACTCCTAAGGTCAGATGAAGTAAACTTATGTATACATGTTTAAACAGAAGGAAACATATTTTTTTATAGAACTTACAATTTATTTTCAATTATCATTTTTTCCTCTAAAAGACTACCATAAATGAGATTGCTGTGTTGATAATACTGCCTGTGTTGCTCATATAGATATGCGTGATATCGCTTGAATATAGAAAAGTATCTTTCATATACAAGCCCAGTAATCGACGTCATCAGCAGGTGCACGAGATGATCATCCGTAACGAAGATTTGTCTCGATTCGGTAAGTAAACACACGCATTTCAGCTCTAATTCTCAGTCCATCAAGATATAATTGTGCCTAAAGTATCGCAATCAATGGTAAAAAGACTCGGTTAATATTCACTTCTGCTAATACTTACTTGAGTGCAGAATCAAAGAAAGTTAAAAATGAAAAAAACTCCGCTGAGAATCATCTCGCTAAAATAACTTGCTTTGATTCTGCTCTCAATTCGCTAAGTATTAGCAGAAGTGAATATTAACCGTGTCTTTTTACCATTGATTGCGATAGTTTAGGCATAATTATATCTTTATGGACTGGCAATTGGAGCTGAAATGCGTGTGTTTACTTACCGAATCGAGACAAATCTTCGTTACGGATGATCACCTCGATGAAGTCGATTACTGGGCTTGATATATGTCCTTTTGCTTATAGTTACAGTTACAACCAACATGATCAGCAGTGATAACACGGAACTGCCCTATAAATGTGCCTTATTTATCCAAAAATCTAACATATGCTTGTCTAAAATCTTCTACTAATGATCAACTTCATAAGGCTCATGCTCATGGTCATAGATGAGTTCATACACTGCAGAAGAGTCACCATCTGTTCCAGTCAGCACTTCTAAAACTGTTCCTTTATACCATTCTGTTTCTTCAATTTGGTCATAAACAATCCACTTATGATTGATTCGGCGTCCAACAGACTTCTGTTTAGTTGACCTGATTTGTAATAAAGGTAACAAAAATAACAAGGCTGCGGAAAAGAAACGTAATGCACTTAAATACCACCCAGCGTGTTAAAATAGACACCCGTGTTTTTTTATTTAAAACCTATTCCTTGATATTGATTTAATAAATAAGTTTACACAATTCACATAACTTGTCTACATGTACAGAAATGAATGTTTGAAAAATACATTGTGCCATGTATTTACAGGTTACTGAGCTGGGGACAAACGACTCCTCCTGCAGATGATGATATAAACCCTGTATCAGACTACATATTATAAAACATGAATTTAATGGCTATTCCAGGAAGGTGAATGACTTCTGAATAACATCTTCCATAATCATATGATAGTAAATTCGTAATTTGAAGCAATTAAGAAATTTAATCAATTGCTCGTCAGGATACTAAGTGAAATAATTGTTGATTACAATAATAAAGGTGAAAGCTGATTGAAGATGTTACTTATATTGTTACCAAAATTAAAGTAGCATGTATCAAGACTGTTGCAACATTGTTAGAAAAAGTGTTAAAAATGTCCTATATTAGCAGGATATCAACCTGATTATGGACCTACAGTAATATTTACTGGACCTACAGTAATATTTACTTGACCTACAGTGATATTTACTGGACCTTCAGTAATATTTACTGGACCTACAGTGATATTTACTGGACCTACAGTAATATTTACTGGACCTACAGTGATATTTACTGGACCTACAGTAATATTTACTGGACCTACAGTAATATTTACTGGACCTACAGTAATATTTACTGGACCTACAGTAATATTTACTGGACCTACAGTGATATTTACTGGACCTACAGTAATATTTACTGGACCTACAGTAATATTTACTGGACCTACAGTAATATTTACTGGACCTACAGTAATATTTACTGGACCTACAGTAATATTTACTGGACCTACAGTAATATTTACTGGACCTACAGTAATATTTACTGGACCTACAGTAATATTTACTGGACCTACAGTAATATTTACTGGACCTACAGTGATATTTACTGGACCTACAGTAATATTTACTGGACCTACAGTAATATTTACTGGACCTACAGTAATATTTACTGGACCTACAGTGATATTTACTGGACCTACAGTAATATTTACTGGACCTACAGTGATATTTACTGGACCTACAGTAATATTTACTGGACCTACAGTAATATTTACTGGACCTACAGTGATATTTACTGGACCTACAGTAATATTTACTGGACGTACAGTAATATTTACTGGACCTACAGTAATATTTACTGGACGTACAGTAATATTTACTGGACCTACAGTAATATTTACTGGACCTACAGTAATATTTACTGGACCTACAGTAATATTTACTGGACGTACAGTGATATTTACTGGACCTACAGTAATATTTACTGGACCTACAGTAATATTTACTGGACCTACAGTAATATTTACTGGACCTACAGTAATATTTACTGGACCTACAGTGATATTTACTGGACCTACAGTAATATTTACTGGACCTACAGTGATATTTACTGGACCTACAGTAATATTTACTGGACCTACAGTGATATTTACTGGACCTACAGTGATATTTACTGGACCTACAGTAATATTTACTGGACCTACAGTAATATTTACTGGACCTACAGTGATATTTACTGGACCTACAGTAATATTTACTGGACCTACAGTAATATTTACTGGACCTACAGTAATATTTACTGGACCTACAGTAATATTTACTGGACCTACAGTGATATTTACTGGACCTACAGTAATATTTACTGGACCTACAGTAATATTTACTGGACCTACAGTAATATTTACTGGACCTACAGTAATATTTACTGGACCTACAGTAATATTTACTGGACCTACAGTGATATTTACTGGACCTACAGTAATATTTACTGGACCTACAGTAATATTTACTGGACCTACAGTAATATTTACTGGACCTACAGTAATATTTACTGGACCTACAGTAATATTTACTGGACCTACAGTAATATTTACTGGACCTACAGTGATATTTACTGGACCTACAGTGATATTTACTGGACCTACAGTAATATTTACTGGACCTACAGTAATATTTACTGGACCTACAGTAATATTTACTGGACCTACAGTAATATTTACTGGACCTACAGTAATATTTACTGGACCTACAGTGATATTTACTGGACCTACAGTAATATTTACTGGACCTACAGTAATATTTACTGGACCTACAGTAATATTTACTGGACCTACAGTAATATTTACTGGACCTACAGTAATATTTACTGGACCTACAGTGATATTTACTGGACCTACAGTAATATTTACTGGACCTACAGTAATATTTACTGGACCTACAGTAATATTTACTGGACCTACAGTGATATTTACTGGACCTACAGTAATATTTACTGGACCTACAGTAATATTTACTGGACCTACAGTAATATTTACTGGACCTACAGTAATATTTACTGGACCTACAGTGATATTTACTGGACCTACAGTAATATTTACTGGACCTACAGTAATATTTACTGGACCTACAGTAATATTTACTGGACCTACAGTAATATTTACTGGACCTACAGTAATATTTACTGGACCTACAGTGATATTTACTGGACCTACAGTAATATTTACTGGACCTACAGTGATATTTACTGGACCTACAGTAATATTTACTGGACCTACAGTAATATTTACTGGACCTACAGTAATATTTACTGGACCTACAGTAATATTTACTGGACCTACAGTGATATTTACTGGACCTACAGTAATATTTACTGGACCTACAGTAATATTTACTGGACCTACAGTAATATTTACTGGACCTACAGTGATATTTACTGGACCTACAGTAATATTTACTGGACCTACAGTAATATTTACTGGACCTACAGTGATATTTACTGGACCTACAGTAATATTTACTGGACCTACAGTAATATTTACTGGACCTACAGTAATATTTACTGGACCTACAGTGATATTTACTGGACCTACAGTAATATTTACTGGACCTACAGTAATATTTACTGGACCTACAGTAATATTTACTGGACCTACAGTAATATTTACTGGACCTACAGTAATATTTACTGGACCTACAGTGATATTTACTGGACCTACAGTAATATTTACTGGACCTACAGTAATATTTACTGGACCTACAGTAATATTTACTGGACCTACAGTAATATTTACTGGACCTACAGTGATATTTACTGGACCTACAGTAATATTTACTGGACCTACAGTAATATTTACTGGACCTACAGTGATATTTACTGGACCTACAGTGATATTTACTGGACCTACAGTAATATTTACTGGACCTACAGTGATATTTACTGGACCTACAGTAATATTTACTGGACCTACAGTAATATTTACTGGACCTACAGTGATATTTACTGGACCTACAGTAATATTTACTGGACCTACAGTAATATTTACTGGACCTACAGTAATATTTACTGGACCTACAGTAATATTTACTGGACCTACAGTGATATTTACTGGACCTACAGTAATATTTACTGGACCTACAGTAATATTTACTGGACCTACAGTGATATTTACTGGACCTACAGTAATATTTACTGGACCTACAGTGATATTTACTGGACCTACAGTAATATTTACTGGACCTACAGTAATATTTACTGGACCTACAGTGATATTTACTGGACCTACAGTAATATTTACTGGACCTACAGTAATATTTACTGGACCTACAGTAATATTTACTGGACCTACAGTGATATTTACTGGACCTACAGTAATATTTACTGGACCTACAGTAATATTTACTGGACCTACAGTAATATTTACTGGACCTACAGTAATATTTACTGGACCTACAGTGATATTTACTGGACCTACAGTGATATTTACTGGACCTACAGTAATATTTACTGGACCTACAGTAATATTTACTGGACCTACAGTAATATTTACTGGACCTACAGTAATATTTACTGGACCTACAGTAATATTTACTGGACCTACAGTGATATTTACTGGACCTACAGTAATATTTACTGGACCTACAGTGATATTTACTGGACCTACAGTAATATTTACTGGACCTACAGTGATATTTACTGGACCTACAGTGATATTTACTGGACCTACAGTAATATTTACTGGACCTACAGTAATATTTACTGGACCTACAGTGATATTTACTGGACCTACAGTAATATTTACTGGACCTACAGTAATATTTACTGGACCTACAGTAATATTTACTGGACCTACAGTGATATTTACTGGACCTACAGTAATATTTACTGGACCTACAGTAATATTTACTGGACCTACAGTAATATTTACTGGACCTACAGTGATATTTACTGGACCTACAGTAATATTTACTGGACCTACAGTGATATTTACTGGACCTACAGTGATATTTACTGGACCTACAGTAATATTTACTGGACCTACAGTGATATTTACTGGACCTACAGTAATATTTACTGGACCTACAGTGATATTTACTGTTTCTACATAGAAAACAGACACATTATTATACGTTTCAGAACGCTTTCTTTTAATGTCAGTACTGGAACACTGACTTGGTTCACATATCGACAGGTTTACTCTAGCTGTTACACTGTAAACATTATGAATACAAGAGATAATTACTTATCAAAAGATAGGTGTTGTATACATCGGATATCAATATTGTTAATATGCTTTATTGGTTGAAAGGTGTTTTTACGTAATTGTATGTACATTGTAGGCTATATAGGACGGTTGATTTCTTTGTTTTAGAGGCAGACCGTGCATTTCGTCATAATATTGTATACCTCTCGCAATCCGTAAGAATCCACACTTTCTCACTTACACCTAAAGCTTCCATCGGATTCGAACCAGGACCGGTGATATATTATTATTATATAATTAACATACAAATGAAGTTGGAGAGTTTACAGGCATACTTGTTTTTGATTATTTCGATAACACATGTTTTACATAACGTTTTTATAGGAAATGATACTTAGTCTGAACATTGTTTATCATCTATATAGGGCAATATATATTTTATAAACTTTGCAAAGTATTACATGCATAAAACACTGAAGAATAAGTAATGATGTGCAGGCAACATATTAGGATACAAACATGCATGCAGAATGCAGCAATAAGTGAGGTTTTATATGAATATTTATAACATTTTTCATCTAATGGGAAAATCTGACTTATTACACACAATCTGAGTATAACCAGCATCCATAACATTTCAAACGTTCGCACATAAGTAGTGAGAGGTCAGAGATCTGACCCATGTAAAATCGTAAGTTGCAACTGCTTAATGTGTGTAATCATTAGTTATTTTATCTATGCATGTTAATAATGCCATATGCATCATACATGTCTGTTCTTCTGTCTATGTTCTTCCTCTTGTGTGTCGATTTTGCATTGGCTTGTCTGGATTGAGATACTGATGGTTGTACGTTTGTTGTCACACTACAAACATTAAACAAGTGATAATATTGTCATCAAAAATACCAAATACAACTATTGCTCGATCAGGTTTTAATTATGTACCAAAATGTTACTTTTACCCTATAAAAATATTTGGTAATTGCATCCTTTTGTATTTTATTTCAAGTACATTTCATGTATGTATATTACTAGTTGTTTGTTTAAAAGTTACTATAAACATACTATTAGTGTGTGTGTTTGTGTGTGTGTATATACGAGCATATATCATGAAATATACGCCTCGAGATATTTTCATGATATATTTTCATGATATATGCCTGTAACACCAAGTTGGATATTCTATAACTGTTTTAGCGCTAGCCACGCCCCCTTTTTGAAAAGTGTGCCGTTATACGAAATATCAGGACAATTTTTTTGGTTTCCTGTATTGAATATATCATACGACTTTGGAAAATAGAAAGTACTCTCAGGCATGCGATAATGTAGTAACTAATTTTCAATTTTGTTTCCATAACCACAAAGCACCTATTAGGTATATTGTCTGTCAAAATAGCAAACCCATGTGCGAGCCTTCATTAGGCTACATGTACATGTTGGAATTTATAACTGTAACTTAAGTGTAACTGTAAGTATTTTACAATAACTTGTATTAAGATAAACATGTACCTGTTTCTCTGACTGTTTTTTTTTAGCAGAACTTAATGACTGGCAGAGTGGTAAAGGGTCTGTATGTGTAAACGGTAAACAATATTAAGTAAACAGTGATTCATATATCATGTATATACATATATTTGTACTTAAATGACATCTGAATGTTAAAATAACTTCCAAATTGTCTTTGCATGACTTATATGTATACAGCATTAATTAACTCTAAAATACAACTGGTATGGTTATCTTTACAAATAAAAAACGGTCACTTATGCTATTATATCAATAAGGAAACTTGTTTTGAAAAAGATTTCATACTAGAAATATATACCGCTAAATGGTTTGAAAGTACAAACGTGCATGTATGTAAATAAACTGGGTCCCTACAAGAGTGTTATATATTGTTATAATCAGTCACATATTCGGAATATAATGCATGTAACTTTACAACAGAATATCCAAAATCCTTTTGGGCCCCTGCTTATCTATTTTTTTACTCACCAATATAACGCTGTCTTATGTGCCATCGAGAGTGATTTGTTTAAGCCGAGTACGTTATTTCGCAATGTACATGTACGTTAAGTACATTTTATACTAACCTTTGCTTCTGATGTTCAAGGCTTCAGTTGAAAAGAGGAAAGTATTACATTTTATACTGTAAATGAAATCATATCCTTTTACATACGTGTAGGAAATATCTTTCTACAATCACAATGTATGACACTTGAAATGCCACACACTTACCTTAATGACAGGGCATTTTACTGTTTATCATAATCTTTGCTAAAAGGCCATTATATTTTCTTGCAATAAACTGTTCTGTAAATAACTAAACCTACCCAAACTCTTGGTTCTCTTATTCCAGGATATTTGCCATGTCTTGGAGCTGAGAGTTCCGGTAAAACGGCTTTCATGTAGAAGGCTGCAGCTTTGGGCGCATTGTATTTATCCAATCACATCTGTCTCTGTAAATCCTCTCTATGTGGAGTTGATTAGGGTCAGTGCTTCGAACTACAACATTATCCAGAGTAATTTACAAATGTTGACCTGTCCTTGTTCAATGTTGAATTTGTTGTGGCCTCTATTATAGTCATTTTCCTCTTTTGAAGCAAATTCTTGACTTCCAGTAATCCAGCTTCTTTTCCAACTTCTAACACTTTACCATCTGGACTGGCACCTACATGTTTGGCATCCGTGTCTATAACCATGCAAATATTGGCTTCTTTCTTTCAGTCTGCCATACCTGGGAATGGGACTGGTGGACAGTTTGCCTCTCAATAACCTCTATTTGTTGTTCAGACAATAGAACATGTTTTTCTAAATATGCACTGGACAATCCCTTCAGTGTGTTGTCATTACAGTCTGGCTCAACATCAAGAGCTTGAGGACCATATGCTAATGCAGCTTTCTTGTTTTTTACCTTCATTTTCACATTTGTTCTTTTTACGCCACCTCCTTGCAAGCGGCTCTGGCTGCTTTCTGATCCGCTTTGTGGTCTGTAGAGCTTTATCTCTCTTCTGGTAGAGTGCGGAAAAGAAATGTCCCGCTCTCGTTCCTGTACTCTGTTCCCACACTTGAGGGGCTTACTGGTGACCAACAGTGTGCCTTACGGCTGCTCCATAGCACCTTCACTACCAGCTTCCTCGGGTGCTTAAATTGTGAACTTTTCCACCATCAAACTTCATACGCTTATGCATCCACGCTTCAGCAAGGTTTGTGGTGAATTTCCTAGCAGACGATGACTTTTTTAAGACTGTCGTAAGTCAGAGATGTGTCATTCCGTGACTCTTCCTCGTCCAATAAAGAGGTGCCATCCGTCCAAAAGTTTGTTTGCTCTTCTAGTGCTTCGTCAATTACATTTTCATTTATTATTTGGAGATTCGTGTGTTTCTGTAGACATGGTAGAATTTTTTTTCGCTTTACAAAATTCTTTACTACAATTATCGTGCATTCCAAAAATATGGTGAATGCAGTTTTTAATGTCCTTTTGTAGGTGTTTGTTCGCTTCTTCTTTTAAATTATTCAACTCCTTGGATCTCATTATAATTGCGTAACGAACACTACTGACAATCCTTATCCTGACGGATTCGGTTAGTTTATTCGCACCTTTGTATATGGGGTGTTCAGTTATCAACCTTTCCAAATTACTCATTTGGTCACTTGGTTGGCACATTCAATTTTGGTCAGATATTTCCCCCAAACAGGAACTTCCTCTTGGATATTTGCGTATACAGAAGAATCCCCATCGGCAATAATTTCCATATATCGCAACCCATGTACCTTCTCTGCTTCTTTGAAGCCTGACACAATAATTTCAATCTCCATGGCTTGACTAGACTCACTCCAGATTTTTATAACAGACATGCTTCGCTGTTGTACATGTTTCTATTCTGCGTTGTCGCAAATGTAACTGTATTTATTACGAATACCTATGTAAAGTATTTTACCTGAAAGCATAAGTTAAATATTATCTACATACAGTTTAATTACCAGTATTTTTGAAATATGGGAAATACTTTCATCAGGAGAGAAACTGCTTCGACAGAAGAACGAGTTCTAAACGCACGAGATCTTATATCGGAACAAATGGTCTCCCGAGGGAATAGTTGGCCTATTTCCAAAACTACTGCTTATTAAACTATATATTTCATATTTTGTGATTATACAAAACCAAAAATAATGCCCTTGGTTCACTTTCTTTCTTTCATTCAATGTATGAGTGACAGATATGTCCCAGCAGAGCGTATATATGGCTTTCTATTCACTTATAATTACTATAACTCATCACAACATATTTAATCTAAAGGAAACAAAAAGGATACCACCTTGAAGGGACACACGGCAATAATTTTCGCTCAGATTTAGTTTTTATCAAGATTTAACATTAGCTCTCGATTTATAAAATGTAATACAGTATCATTTTGACTTTAAACCTGCTTACACATAAATGAATGACAGTTTCAGTTTTAATTTGTTCATCTTATTCTACATTAAGTTTCAATATATTACTGTTGCAATATAATCACCAGTTAGTATGCCAAAACAACTACCTGTATACTATTATTATAAATAGTATTAATGATTGGACAAGAAACGTGGAAAATTCCACGAAAACCAGGTTTTCCAATTGAAATGATATAACAGTACCGGTAAGATGAAAATAAAATAACGAAAGGCAGGTTTCGTTCCAATATCTCATTCCCAACTGAAGTTATTGAGCGGAAACGAATAGTTTGACGCCGCCCTCACGCCCACTCGCCGACATACCCCAACCTAATAACGAAAACCTGGTTAACAAGTGCAAGTTATGTGAAACACTTACAGAACGCAGTGATTTTTTAAGACGTCAAAATTGCCGCAGGTACCTTTGAGTGTTATTTGTTGAAACAAAACAGATGTCTCTTTATGAGGACGGGATTGAAATAAAGTATTTTTATCTGCAGATAATGTCTCGCCTAATATCCACTTCATTCAGATTAAATCTTAAACAAGAGGGCTACCTAACAGAACATTATACTTCCATTTAAAAAAAGAATTACCTAATTATCACGCAAGTAACGAAGCAATGACTGACGAACAACACACATACACCCGGACAACATCCCTAAGTCGAGATCTCGGTAAACGAGCTCATCAACTAAAACTATCAGTGAAGGTGATTAATAACTATGCAAACTATGTACCCCATGCGATATGTGCATCTAAACTGCACTCTGATGTCTCTCATAAAGTTTCGAGAAAATACATCAACGTAGCATGGACAACATTTAGAACAGACCGACCAAGTGACTCCAATATAACCCATCAAACTTTGTAGTGGAATAAAAACAATAATTGTTGTTGTTTTTACATTAAAATAATCATTAATAAACCATATTAAAACTAGAGCTGTCGCCTTTTAAGGGCAACACATATATCCCCGCTACCAGTCCCCCAACCCCATCCCCCACCCTACCGTTTGAGTAAAAATTGAATGGAATAGGGTTTTCATGATAGGTAATTAAATGTATGAATGAAAGAACATTAAAGAAAAAATAAAGACTTTTATGTTAAATATATATGAATGTTCCTTACGTGAGAGCTGCTTCAGGGGGAGAGGCATTATGGAGCGGACAAGGATTTTCATGGTCGGATCCCGGTGACCTTGACCTTTGACATGTTGACCTCATCATTAATAGGGGTTGTCCTCTCAACGCAGGGAGTCCACCCATGAAGTTTCATGAGATTTGCTTCAGGGTGAGAGGAGTAATAGAGAGGACAATGTTTTTCATTATCGGATCCAGAGACCTTGACCTGCTGACCTCAAAATCAATAGGGGCTATCACCACAGGTAGTTCACCTTTGGAGTTTCATGAGATTTGCTTGCAGAGGAACCAGAAGCAGCCATCTGCCATTTTGTAGACTACTAAAATGTCTACGATGCTGTTTGATCATGGTGTGCTCCCGCATTTGACAACAGGGAACTTATCCACTAGCAATTTACCACCATCCAAGGGTACCAGCAAATCATGTGGAAAAATCATCCACATATGCTAAGGTTTTGTCATTTGGGTTCACGCCATTTAGCAAGATCATTGTGGATAAGGAACGACCCATAACTTACAAAGAAAAGCAATATACAACAACGCATCAGCAACCTATTTACAAGCCAGAGTTTCATACAAATCATTCTTGATTACTATATGCAGATAAACGGTGTTTCAATGTGTGTATAGATGGCACAAATGAACAAGGGTTACATTTATGCTGTTGAACTTCTGTGACAGGGCATAAACAATTTCTAGTTTATTAAAGGGACTGGAGGCGATCTTGAAGAGTAATTGTAGCCAATAATAATACCAGAGAAAACACTCATTCATTCATTTGCATCAAATGCTGCAGTGGAAGTATTATTTAAGAAAATGCTGCATGTGACATGCCTTATGAGCCTGTGGGAAACTGATTATTTTTTTTACTTTTGACTGGAACGTCATTGCTTTCTCATTCACATCGCCTTCAGTCCCTTACTTTTCCTGAAAAACAAAGGCATACTTCAATATGACATGTGTATCTACCTGTTATTTTACCAATAATAATTGCAAAACCACCAGATGCATTATAACTGTGCTTTACCTATTATTTTTTCCATATAGACAAAAAGAAATCCATATGCCATATGAGGCAAAGACGTTTTTTCATATGCCATATGGTACCCCGACCCCCACCCCACCCTACTAAATGGGCCTCATATTTGCGGGCCAACTTCACCGCGTGTGTGTGGGGGGAGGGAGCAGGTAGAGGAGTGGGGGCGAATCGCTGATTAAAAAAAGAAAACATTAATTCAGAATATTATAGCGATTTCTTTTTATCAACAAAGTTGAAATCACGTTATTAATAACTAGATGGTAATTGTTTGATAACACTTGATAACACGTTATCGAATACGTGCTATAAGACTCATATTTATGATATGATCTACTTAATTCACTGAGATCTACTTTCAGCGTTCCAAAGTCACGAGTTGCGTCAATTATGTGTTATGGTTACTTTGGGGCGTTGAGTGGGTGGCGGTGGGAAGGAGTGTGGGTGTTTGTTTGGGTGTGGGGGCGTGTGTACCTTTTGGCATTGTGAGGTTGGACCTGTCTCTACCTTTCCTCCTATGCCGATTGATAAATGTAGTATGAACCAAAAATATTTAGACAATACCACTACACTGTAAATGTAGTTACATTTTTTAAATAAAAAAAAGTTTTCCGAATAGTGTACATTGTATAAATACACCAAATATCTTAAACACTAACATTTTTAGAAAATTGAAGATAACCTAACTATACCTTTTACAGGCATTAATGCGCGTATGAACTTTATTTACAACCCTCAGATGTTTTGTCTTACATAGCGTTACGATATCCGTGCATCCGTAACATCGTGCAAACGGTGAACATATTTTGAAAAAACACTGTGTAACACGATATCATTTTGTGACACACATACACATATACACACCATGTTTTGCGGTCGGACGGACGGTCGGACATACAGAGTTTTTCGCGTCACACCCTACCTTCGTGTTAACTATAATATTTCCTCCACTTGCTTAAACGTTAAAGACAGGACACGAAAATACACGTTTACCCTTTCTCTCCACAATCCGGTGAGACATTGACCTTGGTCATAGAAACCTGGAAGTCATAATGGAACTAAAATGTAATGATAATTGCTGAACACATGGTCCTATCATTTTGCAACACACTGCATGTTTAGTCATTATATAATTGACAGTTCACCACTTTACTTTTTGATAGTGAGATGACCGGACAGATTGTGAATTCTCGACATAAATCCTCAAAGGACAGTAGCGTTTGCTGTTTGTTTTAATTATCGTCTTGGCATACCATTAATCATTTGTTCTCTAGTTACTCTGTCTTCTGCCAAGTCATTGAGTACTTGCATTGTGACTATATATTTTTATATATATATATACAGGATCATCTGTGTTATACTTATATTGCCTATTAATTCCGCATTGTATGTTACAGAATAATTATATCCTGGGGCGGATGTATTGTTTTACACTGTCCCGTTCTTTGAATGACAATAGGGTAAACGCGAGGTTTGGTGCACACAAGAACCTGGTTTAAACCCCAGCGGCCTTTAGTCACTGACCGTTCCAAGGCGGTATCCCTGTTATCCACCCGTTTGTGTTTGTGATGTCACATGCCTTGCTTCTTATTAACACTATACATGGTGTTTGTTTAAATCGTGTTTTAGTTGACTATTTTCTGTGAAAGATACCGTTACTGTTTGTCCAACATATCCGCGGACACATTGGCACGTTGCGGACACACTGGCACGTTGCGGACACATTGGCACGTTGCGGACACACTGGCACGTTGCGGACACACTGGCACGTTGCGGACAACTGGCACGTTGCGGACACACTGGTACGTTGCGGACACACTGGCACGTTGCGGACACATTGGCACGTTGCGGACACACTGGCACGTTGCGGATACATTGGCACGTTGCGGACATATTGGCACTCTACAGACATTGTTATTGACATACTACTTCCCAGAAATGTGAAGGTTACCATAGTTACCACTAATTTACATGCTTACACTAATGCGAATGCTCCTTTCTACTTAAAACTGTAATGTACTGTACATGTATACGCAATATATGTATATGGAACATTCACCACAGCATATTTTCTTAAGTCAGTTGTCCTTTAATTTAGGACTTGTATACGGCTTTAGATTAAATCTGTCGAAATGTTACCTGAATCTCCATCTACATCTACGACGCCACCGCAAATCAGTAAAGCTCGGATGTTCCAGACCACGCAAGCAAATGTCTAAGCTCCTGGGAATTGACCACCCATTTGGTCTGGAAAATTTGCTATCTGGCTTGTGGTTTCATCGAGAAGACATACGAGAACCACTACTTCCAGAAGAAACACGCAAATGTGGAGGCTGCCTTTTCCTAAATTGAGAGTATATTTGTAGATATTATTTACATTGTTGGTTATTAGTTATTTAGAATCGATGATGTTATTTAGAGATGCTCCTAGAGATTGTTTCACGATCGATTTAACGCATTAGTTAGATTAATTCAACAAAACATTTAAGTTAAACCAATGAAACATTTAGGTTAAATCAACAAAATATTTAGGTCAATTATTCACAATATTTAGATTAATTCATCACACTATTTAGGTTAATTGAACACATTATTTAGGTTAATCAGCACATTGTTTAGGTTAATTCAACACAATATTTAGGTTAATTGAGACACATTGTTTAGGTTAATCAACACATTGTTTAGGTTAATTCAACACAATATTTAGGTTAATTGAAACACATTGTTTAGGTTAATCAACACATTGTTTAGGTTAATTCAACACAATATTTAGGTTAATTGAACACAGTGTTTATGTTAATCAACACATTGTTTAGGTTAATTCAACACAATATTTAGGTTAATAAATGTTAATATTTCGATTAATTCATCACCTTATTTTAAATTAGGTTAATTGAACACATGTATGTTAATTGAACACATTTAGGTTAACATTATTACTTTAACAAATTTAGGTTAATTTAACAATATTTAGGTTAAATCAATACATTATTTAGGTTAATCAACACAATATTTAGGTTAATTAAACACTTTATTTAGATTAATTAAAAACAATATTTAGTTAATTCATCAGAATATTTAGATTAATTCACCACAATATTTAGGTTAATTCATCACACTATTTAGGTTAATTAATCAAATTATTTAGGTTAATTCATCACAATATTTAGGTTAATTCATCACAAAGTTTAGGTTAATTCATCACAAAGTTTAGGTTAATTCATCGCAATATTTAGGTTTATTCATCACAATATTTAGGTTAATTCCGCACCTTCAATCAACACATTATTTAGGTTAATTAAAAACTTTATTTAGATTAATTAAACACAATATTAAGTTAATTCATCAGATTAATCACATTATTTAGGTTAATTTATCACAATGTTTAGGTTAATTCATCACAAAGTTTAGGTTAATTGAACGCAATATTTAAGTTAATTCATCACAATATTTAGGTTATTTCAACACATTATTTAGATTAATTCATCGCAATATTTGGGTTTATTCCGCACCTTCTTTAGGCTAATTCAGCACATTATTCAGGTTAAATCATCACATTATTTAGGTTAAATCATCACATTAATCAGGTTCATTAAACACAATATTTAGGTTAATTCAACACATTATTTTGGTTAATTAAACACTTTAGTCAGAATATTTAGGTTAATTAATCACATTATGTAGGTTAATTCATCAAATTTAGGTTAATTATTGACATTACTTAGGTTTATTAATCAATTATTTAGGTTAATTCATCACAGTAACGCGTTATTTTGGTTAATTAAACACTTTATTTAGATTAATTAAACACAATATTTATTTAATTCATCAGAATATTTAGGTTAACTCAGCACACTATTTAGGTTAATTAATAACAATATTTAGATTAATTCAGTTTTTATTCCGGTTAATTCAGCACAATATTTATGTTAATCCATCACAATATTTAGGTTAATCAACACTTTATTTCGGTTAATTAAACTATTTATGTTATTCCTCACAATATTTAGGTCTCAGTACAGTTAGGTTAATTCATCGCAATATTTAGCAAACATTATTTGTTACATTACAATAGTGTATTCTTACGGCTGGCAGTAGGTATACGGTACTGGTTCTACCCAGGAATATGTGGGTGGTCTGCCTAAACCACAAACTGAAATCGACTGTCATAACATAGCCTAAAATGAACCGAAATATGACGTTAAACACCAAACAAACAAACTACAATAGTATAGTTGCAGCTAAAGTATATGTCACTGATATAAAATCAGGTTTCCACGCAGGCCGCCGAGGAACTGAAATTAAACTCGTTTTCAAATAGGCAAACAAAATGTTACACCTTTGAAATAATTAATATAACACTTATCCATTGCTAACAACTTGAAGAAAATCGTTTTTCTGATAAAAACTGTTCGTCAAATGTAAACTGAATATAAATGATGCATTACACCTGTGTGATGCAAGAATACGTCTTCTTAATTATGTGATGCTAATAAAACCGATGATTTAGTGACACTTTGTAGTTAAATCACTACTAGCTGTGGTTACTGTTATAGGTTACTAACATAGAATAGTGTTCTCCTGTAAACCGGTACAAAACGATATGTAGATACAGTTCATATATATAAAAACTAAGGATTGACGAGTTATACACGTAAAAAGTGTGTCACCATAGCTAACCTGACATACTTAAGGACTATTTCTCCGCCATCTTTTTTTGTTAAAGATTGCGGACCAATAGTCCTTAATCACCTCAGTTTGGTCAACAGTTATGTGCACTGAGCTGCTTCATTAAAGGGATACACGGCACTCTTGACGTGTTTATCAATCATTGAAATTAACGTCTCAATGTATTCATCCAGTATCATTTTGACATTAAACATAATTGCATATATTTATAGAATCTGGGATAATAATTGAATGAAGCCCTGATAGAATTAAATAAAATATTGAGTTTTCATCTTTTTTTTCTTCCATAGGTTAAACTATATTGTTGGCGCATTATAATCAACAGTTAACAATATGGAAAAACAATTTGCTTTAAACTATTGTTATTATTAATGATTGAACACGTTATGTAGAAACTAACAAGATTGCCGTGTATCCCTTTAACCTTTTTTGATTTACTCTTTACAGGCGAGCAAACTATTTGTATAATTATGAATGATCGAACAAGTTATGTAGACAAACAAACAAGATTGTCGTGTGTCCCTTTAACCTTTTCTCATACCTTTTCTCATTTACTATTTATAGGCGAGCAAACTAGTCTTATAATTGATATTAATGATTTAACAAGCTATGTAGAAAAACTAACAAGATTGCCGTGTGTCCGTTTAACATATTCTGATTTACTCTTTAACAGACGAGCATCCGCACGCATGATGTGCTCTTGTTTGCCTTTTCACCTCCGACGGCTCGACATGACGGCAGTGGTCATATAGTCCTCCGACGGCTCGACATGCCGGCAGTGGTCATCTAGTCCTCCGACGGCACAACATGCCGGCAGTGGTCATCTAGTCCTCCGACGGCTCGACATGCCGACAGTGATCATCTAGTCCTCCGACGGCTGGACATGCCGGCAGTGGTCATCTAGTCTTAATGCTTTAGAACTGCATGCAAACATTTAAATATCGAGGAAATGAAACTTGGATTTATAGATTTAAATCGTTATGTTATGATGGTCGTGAATACATTGTTGATTGCATTATACTCGATTAGTCACATTGTGTAGAAAATCTCGAGTTACGCCTTGCATTTTTGGAAACGTTTTTTAAAGGACATAAAAGGCTATACTAAATACATCTTCATACAGTGTACACACCCAGTAAAGTACAGGGTTAAAAATATTACTAGTCCGGTAGCCCGAGGCTGGTAAAAATTCTTCCGACCTACCAAATGTTTGTGTCTGGGTAGTTCGATGGGCCGACCTACCAAATGTTTGTGTCTGGGTAGTTCGATGGGCCGACCTACCAAATGTTTGTGTCTGGGTAGTTCGATGGGCCGACCTACCAAATGTTTGTGTCTGGGTAGTTCGATGGGCCGACCTACCAAATGTTTGTGTCTGGGTAGTTCGATGGGCCGACCTACCAAATGTTTGTGTCTGGGTAGTTCGATGGGCCGACCTACCAAATGTTTGTCTGGGTAGTTCGATGGGCCGACCTAACAAATGTTTGTGTCTGGGTAGTTCGATGGGCCGACCTACCAAATGTTTGTGTCTGGGTAGTTCGATGGGCCGACCTACCAAATGTTTGTGTCTGGGTAGTTCGATGGGCCGACCTACCAAATGTTTGTGCCTGGGTAGTTCGATGGGCCGACCTACCAAATGTTTGTGTCTGGGTAGTTCGATTGGCCGACCTACCAAATGTTTGTGTCTGGGTAGTTCGATGGGCCGACCTACCAAATGTTTGTGTCTGGGTAGTTCGATGGGCCGACCTACCAAATGTTTGTGTCTGGGTAGTTCGATGGGTCGACCAACCAAATGTTTGTGCCTGGGTAGTTCGATGGGCCGACCTACCAAATGTTTGTGTCTGGGTAGTTCGATTGGCCGACCTACCAAATGTTTGTGTCTGGGTAGTTCGATGGGCCGACCTACCAAATGTTTGTGTCTGGGTAGTTCGATGGGCCGACCTACCAAATGTTTGTGTCTGGGTAGTTCGATGGGCCGACCTACCAAATGTTTGTGTCTGGGTAGTTCGATGGGCCGACCTACCAAATGTTTGTGTCTGGGTAGCTCGATGGGCCGACCTACCAAATGTTTGTGTCTGGGTAGTTCGATGGGCCGACCTACCAAATGTTTGTGTCTGGGTAGTTCGATGGGCCGACCTACCAAATGTTTGTGCCTGGGTAGTTCGATGGGCCGACCTACCAAATGTTTGTGTCTGGGTAGTTCGATTGGCCGACCTACCAAATGTTTGTGTCTGGGTAGTTCGATGGGCCGACCTACCAAATGTTTGTGTCTGGGTAGTTCGATGGGCCGACCTACCAAATGTTTGTGTCTGGGTAGTTCGATGGGCCGACCTACCTAATGTTTGTGTCTGGGTAGTTCGATGGACCGACCTACCAAATGTTTGTGTCTGGGTAGTTCGATTGGCCGACCTACCAAATGTTTGTGTCTGGGTAGTTCGATGGACCGACCTACCAAATGTTTGTGTCTGGATAGTTCGATGGGCCGACCTACCAAATGTTTGTGTCTGGGTAGTTCGATGGGCCGACCTACCGAATGTTTGTGTCTGGGTAGTTCGATGGGCCGACCTACCAAATGTTTGTGCCTGGGTAGTTCGATGGGCTAGTAAAAAAAAGTCCAATACTAAGTATTAAGAAACAAATTATAAATTGATAGGTTTTCTAGTGACAGCACTTTCTAACATAACCTTTTAAAAATCTGATATTCCCATAGTTTCAATAACGTCCTACAGGGCATTATTAACAATTGATTCAGTAATCATAAATTATAAAATATTTTATCTAGCCTTCGCACAGGTAACATCGATAATACACGGCTTCCGAATATATTTTATATAAAAAAAGAGTTGCCCAAAACGGGATTTGTACCAGGGACATTGCAGTTTTATTTGTAACATGACGGTTTTACCTCTACACTGCAGTTTTATTTGTAACATGACGGTTTTACCCCTACATCACGGACGCTTGTTGGTATGTAGTAGCATTTCTAACACGCATTTCTAACACTGAATAGTCATTACATAATAACTAAAGCACACACAACACTAGCGGATCCAGGGGGTCGCGCCCTAAAAATTCCGGATCATACATGTATGTCCATGTTACTGTAGATAAAATTTCGTTGCACGCCCTCAGTATAAAAAATGTTCTCGCTCGCTTCGACTCCAAACTCCATGAACACAATATAAACGGCTCGAACCAGCCAGGCAAAACCCCAAAATTGGAGCGTTGAATTAAGAGTTACCAACTAATAATTCATTTCACGCATATTCAGCCACGGGTATTTTATTAACCCGTGAATAAACTTCTACTTTTAATCGGTACATATATACATTATTCTACGACCTGAACACTTGGATATAGTTTTGATAAACGGTTGTGTAGTGTAAATTTGCCGTTATTTGGCGGGTTAGTTTCTTTAAATAAGGAGGCTTTGAGGCTCCAAAGTAACATTGAGACACATATAAATTATAGTTGAGAATGTTGTAATATATATTGTAATATATATCCAGCTAGGAGTGTATGACGATAAACATGGACATTCAACATGTACTCTTCCTCGACCAGGCCAGCCAGTCCTTAACAAGATGCTAACCCTAAACTAAAATAAATGCTGAACTGGACATTAGAGGACCTGAATCAGAGTCAGGTGTTTAGCAGGTCAGTTGGTAATCTTGAAGTTTTTTTCAAACACTAAAATTATCGCCCAGATTTATTAATCCAGCATCAGTTTGATCATAAACCTACGTGCATGTAATTAAAAGACATTTTGATTTGTCATTTTCTCATTATAGTTATTTTACCAAATGTTTACATATCCCACTAGTGCAATATATTCCACACTAAGTAATACGTAAAAGAGCATTTTGCTTTGTATATACTATTTTTTTGTAATTAATATAATGGATGGACAATGCATGTTATGTAGAACAAGAGGCCCAAGAGGGCCTGTGGACGCTCTACTGGCTAACATGGCTCTTATAACATCAATAAAGTGAGTGACTGCCATTTACATTTTTTTGAAAGTTTCGGGCAAAAAACAGCTTTTTAACTAAATCAAGGGCCATAACTAAAGAATCTGGTAAAGTTTGGTAAAGATCAGATGAAAAATGAAGGCCCTACCATATTAACGAGGCAAAATATAGCATGTTTAACTGAATCAAGAACTCCTCTGTTGTCCGACTGGTCGAACATAGAGCTAAAAAAAAATAAAAAAATATATATATTTAAAAAAAAAAAAAAATTAAAAAAAAAAGAACTTAAAAAAAAAAAATCAATAAAAATTAAAACAAAAATTAATTTAAAAAAAATTAATTTAAAAATAATTAAAAAAAAAAAATCCCTATACAAGTCTATGTAAAACATGTGACCTTAAACAAGCATTGATGGTAAACTGTGACCCCCGGGGCGGAGCCAGATGTGACCCCAGGGTCAGCATTTGAACAAAATTGGTAAAGGACCATAAGCTTATAGCAACAGCAAAATATAACCTCTGGCTCTTGCAGTTTCAGAGAAGATGATTTTTTAAGTTTTTCCCTATACATGTCTATGTAAAACATGTGACCCTTGGGGCGGGGCCAAATGTGATCCCAGGGTCACCATTTGAACAAACTTGGTAAAGGACCATAAGCTTATAATAAATGTAAAAATATCAAACCTCTGGCTCATGTAGTTTCCGAGAAGAAGATTTTTAAAAAAAATATCCTATATAAGTCTATGTAAAACTGTGACCCTAGGGGCGGGGACAAATTTGACCCCAGGGTCACCATTTGAACAAACTTAGTAGAGGACCATAAGCTGATGCTACAAGTAACACATGAGGGCTCTGTGCCATATGGTTCCAGAGAAGAAGAACTTTTTCAGATTTTCCCTATACAAGCCTATGTAAAACTGTGACCCCCGGGGTGGGGCCAAATGTGACCCCAGGGTCAGCATTTGAACAAACTTGGTAGAGGACCACAAGCTTATAGCAAATGCAAAATATTAAACCTCTGGCTCTTGCAGTTTCAGAGAAGAAGATTTTTTAAGTTTTTCCCTATACATGTCTATATAAAACATGTGACCCTTGGGGCGGGGCCAAATGTGACGCTAGGGTCACCATTTGAACAAACTTGGTAAAGGACCATAAGCTTATAGTAAATGCAAAATATCAAACCTCTGGCTGTTGCAGTTTCCGAGAAGAGGTTTTTAAAAAAAAAATCCTATATAAGTCTATGTAAAACTGTGACCCCCGGGGCGGGGACAAATTTGACCCCAGGGTCACCATTTGAACAAACTTAGTAGAGGACCATAAGCTGATGCTACATGTCATACATGAGCGCTCTGTGCCTTGTGGTTTCAGAGAAGAAGATTTTTTAAAGTTTTTTCCTATATGTCTATATGAAAAACATGCAAAACCTAATTAAAAAACTTTGGACCCCCGGGGCACGGCCATTTTTGACCCCGGGGACTTTATTTGAACAAACTTGACAGTCTAGGCGTTGGCGATCATTTTAAAAGAAAAACTGTTGAAATCTGTCCAGCGGTTCTGGAGAAGAAGATTTTTTAAGGTTTCGACTATATATGGTAATGGCAGCCATGTTGGATGTAGCGCTGACCTAATTTTAACAAATCTAAAAAGCATTCATCTAAGGATCATCCATGTGAAGTTTGGTCAAAATTAGCCAAGCGGTTTCTGAGGAGAAATCGTTTAAAGAAAAGTTAACGGACGGACGGACGACGGACGACGGAAAACACACCATCCCATAAGCTCTGCTTAAGCTCTGCTGGCCCTGGCCAGTAGAGCTAAAAACTAACGATATTTCACACAAGAAATCCATGGATTCACATGTCTCGCCTAACGGGGGCTGGACTTAAAAATGAAACGGTCAATGATGCTTAAATGAGGTTGTAAACATCTTAGTAACTAAAAACAATGGAGTTTGCCGTTTGCTGAGATGACATTTAAGAGCATTTGTTTAAAAATAAAATGCCATTCTATTAAAAACAAGAGGCCCAAGTGGTTGTCGACATAAAATTCCCATCACTAGTTTTTTTAAAACATTGCAAAAACAACAGGGATAGGATGGCCTTAGATCGCTAACCTGGTAATCATTGGCAATAAGTCTGCTGTGTCTAGTCTGGCATGGGTATTTTTTAATTTGTCCCACTTTCTTCTATGAATGAAATTTTATAAAAATGGGTAGGAGGGTTTATATTAACATTCTATACCAATATGGTAAAGATCAGATAAAAAATGAAGTAACTACAGATTTAAACAAGAGGTCAATGACCTTGATGCTCTACTGATCGATTTTGATTTCAGGAAGTAGTCGCTACAAACTGGTTTTTTGAAAATCTATTTTTAGCTGTGGTGGCCATCTTGAATTTCCGGCCGACCTGAAATTTTGCCAGGATCAATTAGATATCAACAGCAACATTCCTGTGAAGTTTCATGAAAATCCGTCAAGTAGTTTCAGAGGAGTAGTCGCTACAAGTTTTCATTATATAACTCTATGTAAACAAAGATGGCCACTGGCAGCCATGTTAAACATTGAATCAAAATAATGTTCGACTCGGATAACCATCATGTCATGCTGATAAATTTAGAAACAGTCCCATATCAATATCTCTTATAGTTTTCAAGAAGAAGTCGCTACAAACTTATTTTTTAAAAATCTATTTTTAGCCATGGCGGCCATCTTGAATTTCCGGCCGACCTGAAATTTTGCTAGGATCAATTAGACATCAAGAGCAACATTCCTGTGAAGTTTCATGAAAATCCGTCAAGTAGTTTCAGAGGAGTAGTCGCTACAAGTTTTCATTATATAACTCTATGTAAACAAAGATGGCAGCTGGCAGCCATGTTTAACGTCGAATCAAAACGATTTTCGACAAGGACCAACATCATGTCATGCTGATCATTTTAGAAAAAGTCCCATATCAATATCTCTTATAGTTTTCAAGAAGTAGTCGCTACAAACTTATTTTTTAAAAATCTATTTTTAGCCGTGGCGGCCATCTTGAATTTCGGCCGACCTGAAATTTTGCTAGGATCAATTTGACATCAAGAGCAACATTCCTGTGAAGTTTCATGAAAATTCGTCAAGTAGTTTCAGAGGAGTAGTCGCTACAAGTTTTCATTATATAACTCTATGTAAACAAAGATGGCAGCTGGCAGCCATGTTTAACGTCGAATCAAAACGATTTTCGACAAGGACCAACATCATGTCATGCTGATCATTTTAGAAAAAGTCCCATATCAATATCTCTTATAGTTTTCAAGAAGTAGTCGCTACAAACTTATTTTTTAAAAATCTATTTTTAGCCGTGGCGGCCATCTTGAATTTCGGCCGACCTGAAATTTTGCTAGGATCAATTAGACATCAAGAGCAACATTCCTGTGAAGTTTCATGAAAATTCGTCAAGTAGTTTCAGAGGAGTAGTCGCTACAAGTTTTCATTATATAACTCTATGTAAACAAAGATGACCGCTGGCAGCAATGTTTAACGTCGAATCAAAACGATTTTCGACAAGGCCCAACATCATGTCATGCTGATCATTTTAGAAAAAGTCCCATAGCAATATCCCTTAGAGTTTTCAAGAAGTAGTCGCTACAAACTTGTTTTTTAAAAACCTATTTATAGATTTGGCGGCCATCTTGGATTTCACATCTACATGAATTTTTGCTAGGATCAACTAGACTTCATGGGCAACATTTCTGTAAAGTTTCATGAAAATCCATTCAGTAGTTTCAGAGGAGTAGTCGCTACAAAAAAAAGTTAACGGACGGACGGACAGACAAAAAACCTATTTTTAGATTTGGCGGCCATCTTGGATTTCACATCTACATGAATTTTTGCTAGGATCAACTAGACTTCATGGGCAACATTTCTGTAAAGTTTCATGAAAATCCATTCAGTAGTTTCAGAGGAGTAGTCGCTACAAAAAAAAGTTAACGGACAGACGGACGGACGACGGACACCGCACCACGGCATAAGCTCTGCTGATCTCTGATCAGTAGAGCTAAAAAGGAAAATACAATATAGCATATTTCAACAAATCAAGGGCCATAACCTGTCTAGCTGGTTTTCAAACGTGTCCGAGATTTCATTGATATACTGTGATTTGCACAACTAGACATCATACTGAGGATTCCTGCCAAATTTTGTACCAATGCTTTCTGCCAAGTTTCGTCGAAATTCAACAAGGCGTTTAGGAGTAGAGCCGACAAGAAATTTAAAAAGTAAAAATGTCAAGGGGCCGTTAACTCGATCAAAAATCAACCAACCGAAAAAACGCAAATGTGCACAACTAGAAATCATACTTCCTGCTAACACGGCATTAACACCAATTTTTTTTTTAAAAATGTAATTAAAAAAAATTAATGAAATAAAAATATAAATATAATATATATTTAAAACAAATTTAAACAAAAAAAATATACTACTAATAAAAAAATCATACTAATAATAATAAAAAAAAGGCAAAACATCTTGTAAAGTTTGGTAAAGATCAGATGAAAAATGAAAGCCCTATCGTATTAACGAGGCAACATATAGAAATTTTTTTAACAAAATCAAGGGCCATAACTCCGCTATAACTAGTCCGATCTGGCTGGTTTTTGAACTTGTGCGAGCTTTCATTGATATTAACAATCTGTTAAAGTTTGGTAAAGATCGGATGAAAAAAAATGAAGGCCCTTGGCCATTAGAGCTAAAATTCATCAGACCCAGAAAGGAGGTCAAGGTCATAGATGAAATCCATGCAACAAAAAAGATGCACTACCCAAGACACAACTATGTCAAAATAGAATATGTTTTGTTCCAAAGATTAAGCTATAAATTAGGTTTAAAACATCTAGTGCATAATTATAGTTCATGAGAGAGTGATGTAAATGAAACAATTAAAGTTATCTGCCCTTTGGTTGGATGATGAAGGTCACATCCACATTTGCTTTGTCACGTTGCAATGTACCACTCAAGATACAACTATATGCAAAGTTTGAAAGGTCTTAGTGCATACGGTTTGTGAAAAAGTGACCTAAACGCAAAAGTTGAAGGTAAAAATTATCTGCCTTTTGCTTGGAGGGTCAAGGTCACTTCCACATTTCTTTGTCACGTTGCGATGTACCACTCAAGATACAACTATAATCAAAGTTTGAAAGGTCTAGTGCATATAGTTTGTGAAAAAGTGACCTAAATGCAAAAGTTGAACCTAAACATTATTAAGTTATCTGCTCTTTGCTTGGAGGGTCAAGGTCACTTCTACATTTGCTTTATCGCGTTGCGATGTACCACCCAAGATACAACTACAAGCAAAGTTTGAAAGGTCTAGTGCATACAGTTTGTGAGAAAATGACCTAAACGTAAAATTTGAATGTTGACGCCACCGCCACCGCCGCCGAAAAAGAACACCTATGTCTCTTTTTTTTCTTCGAAAAGGCGAAACAAAAAACAACAATGTATATATGTTAGCTGTATATTCATACATACATATTTCAAACTAAAACACTTTAATTCTCAGACTGTTTATTGCTTAAACATGTAGTTCGCAGATGCAGTTATATAACACAAATGAAAAAGACTCGTAATTACAATATAAACAAATACTGGACTCTATCACAATTATGAAATGGTTTACATATTAAAAGTCATGTATGCGTTATAAACCATGTAACAGTGCTCGTTTGTGCAAGTACGTAGATATCGAAGGATTCTGGTATTATCTTTTTATTTTTCCGTTCACGTCAAATTGAATACCGTCAAGTTGTTATTGTTAAAGTTGGTAACAACCAATCTAGAGTTTGACCTATCATAACACACTGACACAGGATTAACAATACCGTCTGATTGTTTCGCCAGCACACCAAGTTTATTCCCGATCTGTCCAATCTGTATCACATTGTGTGAATGAAACCCACATACAAATATATTCCCACAACCATCGCCACAAACGCCCCAATCTCCCTTTATCTCTTGATCTCTGAATCGAGAGAGTACTATCCCCTGCCTGTCCAGAGTGACCACGCCTTTGTTGGGATCGGCGACATACACCTTGTTGCCGTCATTACTCACAGCAACATGTCGGTTGCTAGAAAATATATCTTCTCCTGATTGGTCCTTACATATTGTTCTCAAGAGTGTCCCGGATGTATCGTAAACATAGACTTGTTTGCCACCATCTGATACGAACATCTCACCATGACTGAAAGCAAGTCCCCAACAATCATGATTCGTCTTTATTGACCGAGTTATTACCATCCTGGTACCCAAGGAGACGATATGTATGGTGTTGTTTCCCATGGTAACGGCGGCTTCTTGTGGACTCAGTTCACATACTGCACTAGGGTAGCCTCCTGGCCAATCACACTGGTATATCACTTTGTATGTGGAACCGTCTAACTGCTTAAGCTTCTGGTTTGTATTGTCTGCTAGTAAAATGTTGCCGGATTTCAAGATGCACGAACCATATATGCTAGAAGTCGTACGGTCACCACTAGCTTTTACATCAACCGTTTGTTTACTTGTAACTTGATATAGACGGTCATGTTGTTGGACTTGTTTAAGACGTCCATCTGCCTTTTCCTGAACCTTACCGAGCGACGAAAGTCCCTTTAAAAACTGTTCAACTTTAGGATCTTGTTCAAACTCAACCCTCGTATTTCCTGATGATTGAGCTACATCTGTGATCAGTTTGTCCGCCTCGGATATTTTCTGCTGACCCTTGTTCGTACACACAAACTGTTGTGATCGATTTCCTTCTGCTGAGTCTAATTTCTGTTGGCATGTTTCCATGTCTTTTACAATGTCATCCATTGCTTCCAGCTCTACAGTGATTTGGTTGGCAATGTCCTTACTCTTTGCTTCAAAATCGGTAAGTGTTGTTTTCTCTAATTCATCTAAGGCGACGTTAATCTTCTCCCGTACTTCTTTGATTTTACCAATAGCAATGACCTTGTCCTCTTCTAATTCAGCGAGGTTATTATGTCGAGCTTGAGTGAATTCTTCCATGCGAATCCTGGCGTTAACCATGTCCTCCTTTATCTTCTGAACATCTTCTGCTTTCATAATGTTGTCGATTTCTTCAGGAATGTAGGCAGGATCCACACACGACCTACATAGATAATAAATTATCAATCGTTAACAATACAAAAGGTTGCATTCTATCGAAAATCTCATCTAGGTTAGTATAATATAACTTTTAAAACTGCTGAAAATGGATAATGTTCCATTAGACAAACGTGTTAACGTCTTAAAGGGACTGAAGACGATTTGAATGTCATATTAGGATCATATATTTGTATTTACCAAATTAATGTTTAGTTTTAAAATAATGTAGTAAACCCAGCATTGCTGTCAAATTACTGCATTTTAGACAGAGTATGTTCTCTATCAATTGATGCAAGAAGGAATCACCCCCATTGCCTTTATTTTCTAACATTTTGGAATTATAACAAAATAACAATTGCTTTGAATAATCGATTTTTAATTGGTTACCATACATTTTCGTATCATGATGTATTAATTTCAAAAAATCAATAAATACTGATCGTTAATTAGTTTTCTACGAGAAATGCTATCTTTCACTTAAAGAGACACTGTCCCTAAGTAAGCAGATATTGAGCATAACCAAATACTGTATGACTTTTATTCAGTGAAATGTTTACATGAAAACTTGACCATAGACCCTAAAAAGTCGGTAGTAATACATCCGTGAATTATAATTTTTTTTTTTTATATTTTCTGCTGACCACGTGACTTCCATTAGCGCATTAGGTTTTCTACATAGTATGTACTGCGCAATATGCATAGCCCGCTCAGCTCAGTCAGGAACGACGTCGACTATCACGCTCTCACTATTATTACCCGCGAGTGTAATTTTAGATTGGGTTGCGTGTTCAAACGCACAAAGCGGTAATTCTTTTTTTTTTTTTGTAACGCGATTGAATTCCGTTAAAAAATCTTGCATTTAATTAGTATATATTCAATAATGTTAAGTGTGTAATGTTTGTGAAATAATTAGTGTCTGTTTTATAAGCTAAAAGTTACGGACATTGTCCCTTTAATGAGACATGTAACACATGTAGAGACATGTAACACATGTGTATGTTTCTTTCTCCTCACTTAATGTATTTTATAAACGTGCTGTATGTTATAACTTAAAAATAAAATAATATATCAAAGTTTTTCCAGAAGAATCAACAACAACAAATGTCCAATTCATGATAACAATGACAAATATGGTGTAAGAACCGCGTGGTTTTATTGTCTAACATTTGAATAAACCAGAGATGTTAAATGGAATCGAGATTAAGATGCTTATATTTACCCTGGTGTGTGACCTAGAATAGGACATATTACTGGGCAAAAATAAGGGTTAATCTTTATTTAGGCTCATGCATTACGTTAAGGATTATGTCCCCTTTTGTGGAATCCCATTGAAAGTGGATCAACAAAATAAAAAATAATAAAACTCAAATAATCCTGAATATATTTGCATGTAACTTGCAGTTTAACATGTTTACACTTTTATCTAGACAGTGCTATTATTGAATAATAAATACAAACTTTATAAAAGTGTGTATTGATCCATACTCAGTTTATGCCATACTTAAGGTCATGTGTGTATTGACTAATTCACAGACATATCAAGCATGTATTTATAATTCAAGGGTAGAACTGCCTAGATAAATGTGTAAACATATTAAACTGGACGTTTCATGTAAAAAAAAATCAAGATTATTTGAGTTATAATTTTTATCATTTTTAAATGCAGTCTCAAAGGGATTACACAAAAGGGGACATAGTCCTTAAGCCCTATTGTATCCCTTTAGAGATAAAAAAAAACACCATGATGTGTGTTTAAATTGGACCCTGACCCCGCGAAAAGCCTGATAAATCCACTGTTAATACATGTATATTTTGTCTTTTTTGTAGCGTCTCCATGGCAAGGATGGTAAAACGCGCCTCTCACCGCTGCGGGTTCGAATCGAACTGGGAGCTCGACTGGTCATGCGAAAAAGTGTCGATTCTTACGGATGGCTGGAGGTATACAGTAGTGGTTCTAACCAGGAAAATCGGTGGTCTGGCATAACAATCGAGCGTCATATAAGGCTTAACATGTGCTAAAAAGACGTAAAACAACATGCAAACAAACTGTTGTTATTCAAATAGTGACAGTAAATTACTGCACCTGTGTTTAACAGCCATACACACATGGCATCCAATCTGATCGTGGTTCTGACAGTACATGTCCAGTACCTTGGCGGGATGATCGCTGCATCGTTCCGTCGGCAATGACATCAGGCTCTGTGATACCGTTGTCGGGAACTCTGACTTCCCGAGCAGTGTGTGGTCCTTCAATGCACGTAAATCCTTATGAAGCTCGACACACGTGTCACAATAATAGTCCTGACATTCCAAACAAAACTTCGTAGCTTCCCTGTTTCTGTTTTTCATTACGCAAGACGAACACGTAAAATCAAAAGATTCATCCGACTCTCCGCGTAAACTACGCCCCAAACTTCCTGATGTCGCCATTTTGTTCTGCTCTGCTTACGATAAAATATCTAAATAAATACGATATTGACCTGGTTTTATATTCCTCGAGAATATAAAAGCGACGCAATACATTATGAACTCGATATCGTTATCTAACCAAAAGCGCATTGATAAAGTGGGTTTTAAAGGGACACACGGCAATCTTGATGTTTTGTTTCTCGGCGTCCCATTAGTTTTTTCTACATAACAATCATTGCTATTAAAAAGTAAGTAACTATGTGATGTAAACATATGTTATTGCCAATATGTTACATACAGAGTAATACCAACATAATTATATACGATAGACATTTTAGAATGATAGATGGGTTGGGTCTACGAACATAAGATTAAACCCTTCAGAGAGAGCACGCGCGCGCGCGCGCGAGAGAGAGAGAGAGAGAGAGAGAGAGATGACATCAGTTCTTGTGAGGATAAAGTACAAATACAAATGTGCACCGTTTCTAAACTTACTGGCGAAGAGGTATATATATATATAATTTATCTATTTTGAGAACCCAACTCTATAGACACCATATAAAGGGCTATAATCAGCCAGGTCCAGCCCCAAAATTGAAACTTCGAATAACAAGTTACCGACTCATAATTCATTTTACGCATATTCACGGGTATTTTAAGAACCATTTAATAAACTTATACTTTTAATCGTAACGTGTACATTATTATGTGACCTGAACATCTGGCTAGGGTTTTGATAAACTGTTTTGTATTCTATTTTTGCCGTTAGTTGGAGGGCTAGTTCTTTAAAGCATTCGCATTAATCCAAGCAGCTTTGGTGCAGAAGTAAAAATATTTGTAATGTGTTCGTGCGATTTCCCGTTATTACTTAGTGTTATTCCTAGATGTTTGTGGTTATTAACAAACGTTAGCGGGACAGTGTCTAGATATACAGTTGCACGTCGATCAATATTGTTAATTAAAGAAAAGAACATTACTTCTGTTTTGCCAGAATTGAATTGTAAAAGCCATTGTTTTGACCAGTTCGTAAGCATGTATACATCATGATTTAGAATCCCTTCCACGTTATGCTCATCATATTTTCGACAATATCATTTATATATATCAAAAATAAAAGTGGACCCAAGACAAAGCCTTGGGGAACTCCGGCAGTTACAGTTTTGACTCAAAGGTGGCATATCCCACACGCAATTAATGAATGGTGTTATACAGCACTTCGACACATAATTAAGTTGACACGTAATTAGGTCATAACGTGCGCGAAACCTGATGAAAATAAAAAAACCAACACGAACTCTTTGTGATCTAGTTGAGAGATAATCAGATATCGAAGCGAAACGTGATACTAGATTGTTTAAGCTTAAACAAAAGCACGACTAATAGTTCTTGATATATCATTAAAGACAAAACATGTACATTGTTTAGCATCAAATGCCTGACATATACGACATATCGTCAAGTTGATACGTAGTAGAATGGCCAAGGAGAAAACTTGATTGTTTCATAAAGATAAGATCAAACATAAGTACAACATTATACACATGTTTGAATACAATTGTTTCCAATATTTTCCAGCACAACTTAGTAACGATATAGGTCTACAGTTCATAGGATCTGACTTTTTGAAAAGTTCCATGACCATAACATATTTCCATAATTAGTAATCGGAATAGTATACAGCAATATTGCACCAATAATATATTTACACATATGGTAGAATAACGAAGAAAAACTTAAAACTATACATTTTATTTAATTGTATGCCAACAGGATTAAAGTAATAATGACACTGAATTAATAAATCGAGACGCCAATTTAAATGATTGATGAAAACTTCAAGATTGCCGTGTGTTTCAGCATACTTTCAGCATAATGTAAACACATGGAAGATCACAGTAGGTGTTCCAAGATGGACTACTCTTACAAGCATATTGAAATATTTAAGATTCATGAGTTGTCTAACATTATGTGTCACTTGTATACCATGTTTATATGCAAGCGAGTTTCTTTGTAGTATTCATAAAGGCAACATGGTTACTACGCTGCTCTGGAATCACTCATTTCACACCATACACATGAACAGAATAGGAAAACGACCTGAAAGGGAGAGAATAACGCTGCCACCGCTCGGGATCGAATCCACGCAGGACAGTGTCTGCAGGTCTGAGCTACAGAGGCCACTAAAATGTACAAGAATACCTGCATAGGCGTAGGAGCAAATTAAACAAAAGGACAATATGTTCTGAACTTCATGAGTGTAATGACGTCGGGAAGCCAATATATTGTTTTGGTAAGACAGGTTTTATTGGTAAGAACTGTTATATTGGTCAGAGTTGAATATCGGTAGGATTTGTTTTATTGGAAAGAGTTGTTTTATTGGAGTTATTTTATTGGTAAGGGTGTTTTATTTGTAGGAGTTGTTTTATTAGTAGGAGTTGTTATATTAGTAAAAAATATTTTACTAGTAAGAGTCGTTTTATTAGTAAGAATTATTCTATTAGCAAAAGTTGTTGACTGTAACAGACGGCCCGTGAAGCAGGTTACAGTCCGTGAGGGGGACGGACATTGAATAATGTAACAGACAGCCGGTGAAGCAGGTTATGACCCGTGGAGCGGACGGTCCATGAAGAATGTTACAGACGATCCGTGAAGCAGGTAATGGCCCGTGGAACGGCCGGCCCATGAATACGGGTATGTTACAGGCCATGGAGTGGACGGCCCATGAATAATGTAACATACAGCTCGTAGTGCAGGTAACAGCCCATGGAACAAACGGCACATGTAGAAAATAGCAGGAGCGAACGGCCCATTTGGTGGGTAAGTTTCTTTAATAAAATCTTGGGTATTGAGATAAAAATAGAAATGTGCAGCAGTGGTTGGAAGGAGATAAGAATAGAACAGTGGAGTAGTGGTTGGAAGGAGATAAGAATAGAACAGTGCAGCAGTGGTTGGATGAAGATAAGAATAGAACAGTGCGGCAGTGGTTGGAAGGAGATAAGAATAAAGCAGTGTAGCATTGGTTGGAAGGAGATACGAATAGAACAGTGCAGCATTGGTTGGAAGGAGATACGAATATAACAGTGCAGCATTGGTTGGAATGAGATACGAATAGAACATTGCAGCAGTTGTTGGAATGAGATAAGAATAGAACAGCGCAGCAGTGGTTGGAAGGCGATAAGTACAGAACAGTGCATCAGTGGTTGTTTGGAGATCAGAATAGAACAGTGCAGCAGTGGTTGGAAGGAGATAAAATAGAGAGTGCAGCAGTGGTTGGAAGGAGATAAGAATAGAACAGTGCAGCAGTGGTTGGAAGGAGATACGAATAGAAGAGTGCAGCAGTGGTTGGAAGGAGATAAGAATAGAACAGTGCAGCAGTGGTTGGATGGAGATAAGAATAGAACAGTGCAACAGTGATTGGAAGGAGATACGAATATAACAATGCAGCAGTGGTTGGAAGGGGATAAGAATAGAACAGTGCAGCAGCGGTTGGATTGAGATAAGAATAGAACAGTGCGGCAGTGGTTGGACGGAGATAAGAATAGAGCAGTGCAGCATTGGCTGGAAGGAGATACGAATATATAACAGTGCAGCAGTGGTTGGAATGATATAAGAATAGAACAGCACAGCAGTGGTTGGAAGGCGATAAGTACAGAACAGTTCATCAGTGGTTGTATGGAGATAAGAATAGAACAGTGCAGCAGTGGTTGGAAGGAGATAAAAATAGAAGAGTGCAGCAGTGGTTGGAAGGAGATAAGAATAGAACAGTGCAACAGTAGTTGAAAGGAGATAAGAATAGAACAGTGCAGCAGTGGTTGGATGGAGATAAGAATATAAAAGTGCAACAGTGGTTGGAAGGAGATAAGAATATAACAGTGCATCAGTGGTTGGAAGGGGATAATAATAGAACAGTGCAGCAGTGGTTGGAAGGAGATAATAATAGAACAGTGCAGCAGTGGTTGGAAGGAGATAATAATAAAACAGTGCAGCATTGGTTGGAAGGAGATACGAATATATAACAGTGCAGCAGTGGTTGGAATGAGATAAGAATAGAACAGCACAGCAGTGGTTGGAAGGCGATAAGTACAGAACAGTTCATCAGTGGTTGTATGGAGATAAGAATAGAACAATGCAGCAGTGGTTGGAAGGAGATAAAAATAGAAGAGTGCAGCAGTGGTTGGATGGAGATAAGAATAGAACAGTGCAACATTGGTTGGAAGGAGATACGAATAGAAGAGTGCAGCAGTGGTTGGAAGGAGATAAGAATAGAACAGTGCAGCAGTGGTTGGATGGAGATAAGAATAGAACAGTGCAACAGTGATTGGAAGGAGATACGAATATAACAGTGCAGCAGTGGTTGGAAGGGGATAAGAATAGAACAGTGCAGCAGCGGTTGGATTGAGATAAGAATAGAACAGTGCGGCAGTGGTTGGACGGAGATAATAATAGAGCAGTGCAGCATTGGTTGGAAGGAGATACGAATATATAACAGTGCATCAGTGGTTGGAATGAGATAAGAATAGAACAGCACAGCAGTGGTTGGAAGGCGATAAGTACAGAACAGTTCATCAGTGGTTGTATGGAGATAAGAATAGAACAGTGCAGCAGTGGTTGGAAGGAGATAAAAATAGAAGAGTGCAGCAGTGGTTGGAAGGAGATAAAAATAGAACAGTGCAACAGTAGTTGAAAGGAGATAAGAATAGAACAGTGCAGCAGTGGTTGGATGGAGATAAGAATATAAAAGTGCAACAGTGGTTGGAAGGAGATAAGAATATAACAGTGCATCAGTGGTTGGAAGGGGATAATAATAGAACAGTGCAGCAGTGGTTGGAAGGAGATAATAATAGAACAGTGCAGCAGTGGTTGGAAGGAGATAATAATAAAACAGTGCAGCATTGGTTGGATGGAGATAAGAAGAACGAGGATAGAGCACTTGAGTGTGGAGTGTGGGGGATAAGAGGGCTGGGTGGGGAGTGTTGGGGAGGGGATGCGGGAGAGAAATATGATGCTATAAGTAATGATATACTATTGATGAAATTATAAATACAAATAACCCTGCTATATTTGATAGTATTCGCGTTCACATGTTGTGGGTGTGAGTGGATAGGTCATATAATAATAATAATAATAATAATAATAATAATAATAATAACATAATAATAATAATAATAATAATAATAATAATAAATTATAATTAAACCTACTTGACTGAAAAGGTATGGGAGTCAGAAGGCAATGTTACAAAACATTATTATATTTTTACTGGAAAAAAGTTTGGAGTCAGGCCGATTTGTTAACTTTTAATTATGGCCCCAATAATGACAGCATACGCAATGTGTCCGTTTTAATTATGGCCCCAATAATGACAGCATACACAATGTGTCCGTTTTAATTATGGCCCCAATAATGACAGCATACACAATGTGTCCGTTTTAATTATGGCCCCAATAATGACAGCATACACAATGTGTCCGTTTTAATTATGGCCCCAATAATGACAGCATACACAATGTGTCCGTTTTAATTATGGCCCCAATAATGACAGCATACACAATGTGTCCGTTTTAATTATGGCCCCAATAATGACAGCATACACAATGTGTCCCTTTTATTTATGGTCCCAATAATGACAGCATACACAATGTGTCCGTTTTAATTATGGCCCCAATAATGACAGCATACACAATGTGTCCCTTTTAATTATGGTCCCAATAATGACAGCATACACAATGTGTCCCTTTTAATTATGGCCCCAATAATGACAGCATACACAATGTAACTTGCCTCCAGAATTGAAACAAACACATTCATAAAACAGACGTAAACAAGCTTAATAAGCTGAGAATAAGTTACACATGAAAATACACAGTTATCCTCCATGCCAGACACAAACGTGTGTTATTGTGTTATGTTATATAGAAATGTGTTATTGTGTTGTGTTATACAGAAGTGTGTTATGTTATAGAGAAGTGTGATATTGTGTTATGTTTATTGTGTTATGTTTTATATAAGTGTGTTATTGTGTTATGTTATAGAGAAGTGTGATATTGTGTTATGTATTCAGAAGTGTGTTATTGTGTTAAGTTATATAGAAGTGTGTTATTGTGTTATGTTATACAGAAGTGTGTTATGTTATACAGAAGTGTGCTATTGTGTTATGTTATATAGAAGTGTGTTATTGTGTTATGTTATATAGAAGTGTGTTATGTTATACAGAAGTCTGATATTGTGTTATGTTATACAGAAGTGTGTAATTTGTGTTATGTAGAAGTGTGATATAGTGTTATGTTATATATAAGTGTGTTATTGTGTTATGTTATATGGAAGTGATATTGTGTTATGTTATATATAAGTTTTTTATTGTGTATACAAGTGTGATATTGTTTTATGTAATATATAAGTGAGTTATTGTGTTATGTTATATATAGTGTGTTATTGTGTTATGTTATATAGAAGTGTGATATTGTGTTATGTTATATAAGTGTGTAATTGTGTTATGTTATATAGAAGTGTGTAGTTGTGTTATGTTATATAGAAGCGTGTTATTGTGTTATGTTATGTGGAAGTGTGTTATTGTGTTATGTTAAGGTTGTAATTGTGTTATGTTATATAGAAGTGTGTTATTGTGTTATGTTAAGTGTGTTATTGTGTTATGTTATATAGAAGCCCGCCAAAACCGTCAAAACAAATTTGCATTCAAAATCGAAGTTATCATCCAAATGTTGCAATGTTATTCAGCCGATTGCTATATCATTAGTTTATTTACATGAAAGCAGTGATAAAACCTTTATCTGCATTGTAAAAAACAAGCACTCACCGCAAATTATACACGTGTGGCTGGCGGCCATATTGTTTACATAGCAACAGCGAACTATTTTCTGTTCCGTTGCCTTCCGGCTAAAAGAATGTCAACTTTTTTAACATACCGAAGCGCCGTGATACACACGAGGCGGGATCCCGAAGAATGACGGGATTTGCCGATCGTTCACGATTGATATTAATGGTTGACGTGCATGACGCCAGAGCTTTTTTCAGACCACACCAATAACCAATCAACATTGAGTATTTTAATAAACCATGTTAGATAGACATACTAGAACTTTATTGGCAATATAATACGTTTTAATGTAATTACTGGCCGGTGATTTTCGTTGCAAAAGAAATTCGTGTGTAATTAACACTTTGAAATATATACCTTTTCCTATTGTATTTAAAGTATGTATGACAAGGCACATGAAGCCCTTCAACAATTAAAATAGTTTTGCTAGGTATATATAGTGTATCAATGTCTCTCGTGTACTCTAGAACTCAATCAAACCGACCTTTTTGCATCAATGTGTTTTATTAACCAGAACCAGACGGCCCATGTAGTTGAAGGCCTGTGAAGCAGGCGGCCAGTGGAGCATGAAACAGACGGCTCGTGGAGCTGACGACCTGTCGTGCCAGAGGACAATGTAACAGACGGCCCGTAGATCAGACGACCTGTCGTGATTATGAAGCAGGCGGTGCGCGTATCAGACAACCTGTCGAGCAGCAAACGGTTTGTGGAGAAAACGACCGGTCGAATCTAGGACCACGGATTAGGCGGCCCGTGGACCAAACGACCTGTTGAGTAGTGGACCATGGAGCAGAATACCTGTCGAGCAGATGGCCATGGACCAGGTAATTCGTCGAGCAGACGACCTGTCGGTCAAAGAATCAAAGAGCTTTCGGCAAGTGGAGAAGATGGCCTGACGAGCAGAGGAACGTGGAACAGGCGATTCGTAGAGCAGAGGACCTGTCGAGCAGAGAAACATTAAGGTGGCGGCCCATGGATAAACGGACTTATCGAGCGGAGGACCATGGAGCAGTCGGCTTGTGTAACAGACGACCTGTAAAGCAGAGGACCATGGAGCATGCGACCCGTTGAGCAAAATACCATGGAGAAGGCTGCCCGTGGAACAGACGACCAGTCGAGCTGAGGGCCATGTAACAGTCGGCCCGTGGAGCAGACGACCTGTCGAGCAGAGTACCATAGAGCAGGCGGCTCGTGTAGCAGACATGCCGAATAGGTCACCGTGGAACAGACTACCAGTTAAGCAGAGGACCATGGAGTCGGCGGCCCTCGGAGCAGACGGCAATTTATTTGATTAGTTAATTCAAAATGTTATCTGGGAAGTGTTTAATCTAATGTTGGTAGAACTTGTGACCCGACACATTTGTCACTATAATATTTTTATCGTATATTACATATATAGACATATCGCATTCATGAGAGGTCGATAGTAAGAATGCTCACCCTGAGGATACCATTACCGAGGCGAAGCCGAGGTGGTACTCAATTTCCTAAGAGGGAGTATTCTTACTATCACCCTCTCATGAAGGTGATATTTATTTTATTATACGAAATCAACTTTCAGTACAGATTTCACTTTGCCGGATTTTTTCTCTCAAAAAGTTGCTATGAAAGCTATAGCATTGGATTGTAAATAAATTAACTAAGCAAATGAGTGGTAGTTTATTGAAATCGGTAAAGTACTTTTTTAAGTTATGGTTAGTTAACAAGAGCAATTTTACCATACTAAGCCGATGACGTCGCAAAATCACTACGCACACTAATGCGCACCAAAGCTTCGATAACCACCCTGTGATTTATTATCACCCTGCAATATCACCCTCGCGTATTACACATTGTTGTCTATGGTTATTTAGCATGGGCGTTTTATGTGAGGTAAATAAATGTTGGTATTACTCGGTCATTAAAATATTGGTAATAAGATATGTTTCAATCAAATTTAAATCATTTGATTAGTTCTTCAAATATTTATTTTTGTTTAGGTATTGAGGAAATATAATCATATTAAATGTGTTTTTATGTTCATTTTTGTCATTTGTTTTTAAATAATTATAATGTTGTTCTTTTTTCAAATATTTATATTCATAGCCCCATTTATCACATAACGTCCCTTGTTAGCAGTGTCGAACACCCATTTAATATTCTATTTTATCACATAACGGCCCTTGTTAGCAGTGTCGAACACCCATTTAATATTATATTGTATGACACACGTGTAATACAACCTTGAACGATTTTGATTGGTTGATTTAAACCTGTAACACTACGCAAGTTTATTAACTGAAACTATTTTATTTATTACAAATTCACCCAGATCTGAGTCATAAACTTATTATTTGTGACAGCTTATAAAAATAATGCACGTTATACAAAACATTGTTGTTGGTTTGTTAAAAATTGGCGTAAACTGCTTTTTTGTAAAGAGGTAAAACAAGAACTCTTTTATACGCAACGTTATGTGTGAGACGCGACGTTACGACGTCACATATTTTATGACGTTTTGGCGCTAAAGTATGTCTGACGTCGTGGCGTTTCTATGTCCATCTGAATTAATTTTTACTAATTTGATTGAATGTTATGTGATAAAAAGGATCGTTAAAATTAAAATAATTCATAACTCGTTTCATAAATCTTATATGAAATGAGAACTCGTTTAAGATCCTCTATGTATGACACACGTGTAATACAACCTGGAACGATTTTGATTGGTTGAGTTAAACCTGTAACACAACGCAAGTTTATTAACTGAAACTATTTTATGTATTACAAATTCACCCAGATCTGAGTCATAAACTTACTTTTACAAATAATGCACGTTGTACAAAACATTGTTGTTGGTTTGTTAAAATGTTGGTGCAAACTGCTATTTTGTAAAGAGGTAAAACACGAACTCTTTTATACGCAACGTTATGTGTGAGACGCGACGTTATGACGTCACATATTTTATGACGTTTTGGCGCTAAAGTGTGTCTGACGTCGTGGCGGTTCTATGTCCATCTGAATTAATTTTTATTAATTTGATTGCAATGTTATGTGATAAAAAGGATCTTAAACGAGTTCCCATTCCATATAAGATTTATGAAACTCGTTATGAATTATTTTTTAATTTTAACTCGCCAAAAGGCTCGTTAAAATTAAAATAATTCATAACTCGTTTCATAAATCTTATATGAAATGGGAACTCGTTTAAGATCCTTTTTATGTAATGGCTTTCAATAACGGTATACATTTTACATTTACATTAAATTATTACCAAATGTTGATACCATTTTGAAATTCATCGTTGCGTCCTTAGACATTCATAGATAAGGATTTATAATGAGTTACTTCGATCACGAACCAGGGGCGGATCCAGGATTTCAGCTTAGGGGGGGCGTAATATTTTGGTCAATTTTCGGGTCCGTCTCTAGCCTCATAAAACATTTGCGGTAGTGCATTGATAGGGTAAAAAAGTATGTTTTCAAATAAAAGGATTTAAAAATGTGTTAATTAAACCACTCATTAGCCATTATGTGTCTAGCGAGCGAGGAAAAAAAATATACTGAGGGCGTTCAACGAAATTGTTTGATATTTTATCTACAGTAACATGGACATACACGTATGAATAAAAAAAAAATCCGTTTCCAAATAAAGTATTTAACAATGTGTTAATTAAACCACTCATTAGCCATTATACGTAGAGCGAGCGAAGCGACCGAGAAATTTTTTGATACTGAGGGCGTGCAACGAAATTGTTTGATATTTTATCTACAATAACATTGACATACATGTATGAATAAAAAAAGTCCGTTACAAATAAAAGGATTTAACAATGTGTTAATTAAACCACTCATTAGCCATTATGCGTTAAGCGAGCGAAGCGAGGGAGAATTTTTTTGATACTGAGGGCGTGCAACGAAATTGTTTGATATTTTATCTACAATAACATTGACATACATGTATGAATAAAAAAAGTCCGTTTTCAAATAAAAGGATTTAACAATGTGTTAATTAAACCACTCATTAGCCATTATGCGTCGAGCGTACAAGAACATTTTTTTATACTGAGGGCGTGCATCGAAATTGTTTGATATATTATCTATAGTAACATGAACATGCATGTATGAATAAAAAAGTCCTTTTTCAAATAAAAGGATTTAAAAATGTGTTATTAAAACTACTCATTAGCCATTATGCGTCGAGCGAGCGAAGCGAGTGAGAAAAATTTTTATACTGAGGGCGTGCAACGAAATGGTTGATATTTTATCTACAGTAACATGGACATACATGTATGATCCGGACCTTTTAGGGTGGGCGCGCGCCGGGTGCGCCCCCCCCCCCTGGATCCGCTAGTGCGAACCATAGTAGCCGTAGTATAACTATGGTCAGATCGAATACACAATGGTTTAACCAGAATGACGTCATCAATCTACTATAGTTCAACCCAATCGGAACTGCCTCAACCATTTATTTTTATTATTTTTTTCCAAAAAATATTTCCGATGATCTACGGAAATGAGCGAGTTTGCACGATTGTAGTTCAACCCACGGCAAGGGGATGGTTGCTATGGTTCAAACATGGCGGACAAAAATAAACTTTCACAAATTTGAAACTACCATTGTTGTATCTTCGGCATTTATAGACATTTGACTTGAGTTATAAATGTGTTATTTGTATGTAGTCAGTTACTCGATACATGTATGCAATTGCAACAACAATTAACTGTTTACAGCGAATTATTTGAGAAATTGAGTTGCCGGTGTCGAGGTAAAAAACGTATGGTTTAAATGCACCATGTATCGGCATAGTCTAAAACCTGGGATGGAATGGAATGAGCCTTTGATTACAATCGCATTCCATTCCATTCTAGTATAAAGTTCCCATTCCATAATTAAGTCTGTGACACATGTACTGAGTATAGGATAAAATATGGAATGAATCTGGAAGAAAATTGGAATGAAAACATGTGAAATATGCTTATTTTACATTGTAAGGCTATCAGGAAAGCATGGGAACACAATGTAATATATCTGACATGTTCTAACCTATTGGTATTATAACCTCTAAACACACACACACACAGACTGGCACACGCAGACTATCACACACGCACACACACACACGCGCGCGCAAGCACACACACACACCAACATTGACATACTTATGTACATGGCAGATACATATACGCAAACTAACAAAGACAGTGCACAATATGATAGCATTTTAGTGTAGTAATACTCAATTGGGTGTATGTCAATAGGTACTACTGTCTCGCCGCAGAGCGATAGCGGTAGGTATGGCTTCATATGCAATCGTTCTGAGTTCAAACCCCGCTGAGTGCACTAGTTTTTCCTCGTCCGTAGCATGGTCGGTAGAATTGCCTTTGATGAATGCATAGCATTACATCTTTTAATTCAATACAGACAAAGGGCGGAGCTTTACCATACTATAACGTCCGATAAATTAATGGAAGAGCACCATACTACACAAAAATAAATAGAGTCTGTCACAGCTTATTAGTGCCTAACAAGTTCTTTTAGCGTCATTGGGCTGGTAAGTTTTTGAATGTCTGGGCCAAACAAAACAAAATGTTTTTGACATTCATATGGAAACCATCGGAAACGTATTTCCACGTCGACGACAACGCAAAACAAGTTATAAAATGACCAGGGAAATGAACAACTTGATCAACTACATCAATTCCTAATTGGAATAAACAAAAATCTAACTACATGAGTATCATTATAACTTGTTTTGTTGTTTGAATATGGTGTCGGTTGAAAAACGTCCAAATAATGATGAACAATACAGCTGTTTTTTTACGATGGCCCATTTGTACGGTGTTCCGTAAGGGCCATCGTACCATCGCGCATCAACCTTTACAAGTGGATGCGCGATGGTACGATGGCGATGGCACGATGGTACGATGGCGATGATACGATGACGATTATACGATGGCGATGACGCGATGGTCATCGCCATCGTACCATCGCCATCGTACCATCGCGCATCGACTTTAAACGCGATGGTACGATGACGCGATGGTACGATGGCGATGACGCGATGGATCGCGTCAAAGCCATCGTACCATCGCGTCATCGTACCATCGCCATTGTACCATCGTGCCATCGCCATCGTACCATCGCGCATCGACTTGTAAAGGTCGATGCTCGATGGTACGATGGCCCTAACGGAACATCGTACATTTGGCTCACAATAACTTCATTTCTATTTCTTCACTTCCGAATTCCGCATTTATAAATAGGTAGTAAATAAGTAGTACGAGTAAATTACTACTACTACTACTACTTCTACTATATCTACAACTACTACTACTACTACTAATACTACTATACTATCACTACCACAACCACAATAATAGTAATGATAATGGTAATGATAATGAAAATAATAATAATAATGATAATAATAATAATATAAATAATAATGTATGCGTGCGCGTGCATGTATGTGTTTTGTGAAATGATAGTGTTAAAGATGCAGTTACTTCTCACATTTTATATTTAATAATCGTGTAATATAAAGATGTTTGAATATTGCCAGTGACCACGAATGCTGTATTTTTTATAATATAAAAGCCATAACCTTAAATTAAATTCTATATACAGAGGACCTTACTTACATGAGTACTCATTCATTATTGAATTTATTAAACGAATTGGCAAAATGATATAATGCGAGGCTATTGCCGAGCATAATATCATTTTTGCTAACGAGTTTAATAAATTCAATAATGAACAAGAACGAATGTTAGATTCTATTTATCATAACACACATATCGACTTTTATTGCATTTTGCCTGTCGTTTTGACACGCGAAACCGACATAAACCGTGGGAATTGGATCATAGTCATTATCGGTATTTTTTTGACAACGCATACTAGGCTTTTTTGCATGCTTATATAACTAGAAGTATATCGAAAATATAGAATGGTGTTATTCCACTCCCACACCGTAAGTTATGTGATAAAATCGGAATATCCCTGTTGATCCTTTGTAAACGTATATACTATTATATGCCATAAATATACACAAACTCCAATTTGAGTATCTGTTGATCCTTGGCACACTTTAAAGTTCAATATAAAATATAAGGGCGCAGTCGGCTTATTTTGACTGCTATTTTAGTACACATTGAAATCAGAAGACAAAATTAAATTAGGTACGGCATACGGAACTTTAATACAACTCACCCCTCCCACCCCATCCTCTTCAGTTTTTATTGCGTTTTTCGCATATTTTCGATTTTTATTCTTTCGGACATTGACAAATAATTGTACGCACTTGCATAGGTGCGTAAGCCTAGTTACGCGCCTGCTCTTCTCTTTTAAAATCTAATTGCTACGAATAAACTGTAATCTTATATCCGAAAGTTCATACGCAGATCCAGGATTTTATATCGAGGGGGAGCATAAGTTTTCACAATAACAAGAAAACTACAACACATGTTTCTTTTCATTTTTTTCAGGATGTTGTATCTAGGGGGTGTCCAGGGGGAGGTCGAGAGTCGGTCCAAACTTTACAAACCTTAATATTTTATGTAATTTATAAAATCTCAGTCCGGCCCTTCACACGGCCTTCCCTCTGGATCCGCTAGTGATCCACTCTGAATTTATACTCCAACCTGGATCCGCTAGTGGTAAACACCACCCTCACACATACCAATAAAATATTTCCTGAGTTCTGAATTCCGAATTCCGCATTCCGCGTTCCGAATTCCGCATTCCATAATAATGTATTTTTTCTCATATTTGCACTAATACTAAATAAGAGTATTTTTGAAAATCTTAGATTTTATATTGAAGTTTATAGTATGTATATACAAAGGATTAACAGATACTCTCCCCGTGCACATGTGGTTGCCGGGGTAGAATACAACCACTGTAAATCCCGCTAGAGGCAGAGGGGTAGGAACCCCCTTCATGTTCATGTTGTCATTTATATCATGCTCCTTCAATGTCTTCATCATGACACCGCGTATGTCTTCATCATGACACCGCGTATGAATGTCTTCATCATGACACCGCGTATGTCTTCATCATGACACCGCGTATGAATGTCTTCATCATGACACCGCGTATGTCTTCATCATGACACCGCGTATGAATGTCTTCATCATGACACCGCGTATGTCTTCATCATGACACCGCGTATGAATGTCTTCATCATGACACCGCGTATGTCTTCATCATGACACCGCGTATGTCTTCATCATGACACCGCGTATGTCTTCATCATGACACCGCGTATGTCTTCATCATGACACCGCGTATGAATGTCTTCATCATGACACCGCGTATGTCTTCATCATGACACTGCGTATGAATGTCTTCATCATGACACCGCGTATGTCTTCATCATGACACCGCGTATGAATGTCTTCATCATGACACCGCGTATGTCTTCATCATGACACCGCGTATGAATGTCTTCATCATGACACCGCGTATGTCTTCATCATGACACCGCGTATGCACACGTGGAAACGTGGCTCCATCGGAAATGGAGTGTTTACTATAGAATTTGCAGAAACTCTGCAGTTCAGCAGATTAGAAGGTTCGAGGCCCATTCTCCATATTTTATCTGGATGTAAATGGAGGATGAGCCTGGCACGTTCATCCCTGTTAGGCGCCATATAACCTTTCATGTGTTGGTGCGCCGTAAAACCCAATTCAATTAACAGAAACTTGAGTAGGAGTTTGTGTATATTTATAGGGTATTATAGTAGGAGTTTGTGTATACTTATAGGATATAATAGTATATACGTTTATGGTGTATTTATACAAAGGATGCACGGATACTCAGCTTATAGGGAATTTAATTTAAAATATGTGGTTTATATAAAAATACAACGATCGTGGTCACTGGCAATATTCATACACTTTTATATTACATGATTATTAAATATAAAATGTGAGAAGTAATTGCATATTTAACAGTAACACTGTGATTTCACAACACACATACATGCACATGCACGCATATATTATTATTATTATTATTATTATGGTCTAACTCTAGCAAACAATAAACAATAGCTCTTTTTCTTATCATTTTGACTGGTCATTTATGCCTATAAACTATATTATTATTATTATCTTACTACCTACTTCTAAATAAGGAATTCGGAATGCGGAATACGGAATTAGAAATGCGGATTGGGAAAGTCAAGAAATAGAAGTGAAATAAACGTGAGCCAAATGGGCCATCGTAGTTTTTTTTCCTTTCGACTGTTCGTTTCTTTTTTCTTGCCTGGTAGGTAGGTTTCGAGAAAGCAACGTTGTTTTTCTCAGTATATTTGTTTTGAAGTATGACTGCATCAGCCAGAGGAGAAATGTTTATTTACAGTATATTTTTTATTTGTTATGCAGGATGACTCTTTCAACCAGAGGAGAAATGTTTGTTTTCATTAGATGTATTATGTAGGATGCCCGCTAAAGATAGAAAAAACTCGGTATGGCCTTATTTAAAAACCTCGATGGGCTTAGCCCATCTCGGTGTTGTATGAAAGTCAGTCGGTAACCAACTCGCTGAGACTAGACTCTATATAGACTATTACATATTTGTTCATGTGCCTGTATTCAATTGGTAACCAACTCGCTGAGACTAGACTCTGTATATCACTCATTTGTTCACGTGCCTGTATTTATTCTAGTTTTAGTTGTTAATTTTGATTGACATATATTTATATGATAAAGTAAACACATTACAGGTTTTACACTATGCTGCGTAAAACTATAGTTTAACTAGAGTAAGTTCGCATTACTCCTTTACTAGACATGCGCAGATCAACGACCATAGTTAAACTATAGTTAGTGATCGAAGTCCCTCACTATATATTTTATCCAACCTTTAATTAATTAAATATTTATATTCGTATTAATTTAAAAAAAAAAATCTATTTCCATAAACAATTTATTGGCTTGTTTTTGTTTTAGCGTGTTTTTGTTTTACGTTTTATATTTTCCACATAAATAAGAACAAATGTACTATGTAGACAGTGACATGGGATCAAATCAATCAAAACATATGTTAACACAATATTGGAGTATGTGTACTCCGGGAGGGCTATGATTAGGATCGTGAATAACTCCAAGAAGTAGTCAGCAAACTTATAGAAATTCAGGTTTTGATGTCCCAAAACAAAAAAGACAGAAGAAGAATGTTGAGTTTAAAAATACCACTACATATATAATGTGTATATGTCGGTAAACATAGACTCAACATGTACTACTCCTTGATCAGGCCCTTAGATAGCCAGTCCATAACACGATGAGAACTGAACTGGACATTAGAAGACTACGAATAACAGCATGGTGTTCATCTGGTCAGTTTAAAGAGACACTTGGCAATATTGGGAATCAAGTATCAGTTTGGCTATAAACTTGTGTGTTTCTATTTAAGAAATAATAAATCCGTACCTGTGTTTTATCGGTGAATAAAATACAGTTCGGATGCGTAGTAATTAAATCACGAGTGCGTAAGCACGAGTGATTTATAACGCGCGAGTGATTTAATTACTCGCACCCGAACGACTAACTGTATTTTATTCACCGATAAAATACAGGTACGTATGTATTATTTCGATTCTAATGCCTCGGTCAGATGAGACCTACGGGTGGTCCCGGGCCCGTAGGACTTGGGAAGCCGTACGGGCCTGTGGCCCGTGGGAAGTCCGTACGAAATCACCCTCCTGCGATGTTGTGGTCACGTGCAAACGGGCGGTCTACGGGCGTTCTACGGTTCTCTGCGTCTTCTTACGGATGCCGTACGGGCTTGAGAACACCCGTACGATCAGTCGTGCGGGGCCGTACGGGGCCCGTGAGAGCCCATACGGGGCCGATAGGACCCAACAGACCTGCAAGGGTCCCGCAAGACTGTCTACGGGCCTTCTACGGGCCCAAAATCGTAGAAGCCCGTGTCTGAAAGTTGTGCATGCTCAACTTTCAGCCACGGGCTATACGGCGCTCCTACGGGTCCAAAAATCTTCGAAAAATCTTGCGGGCCCGCACGGCATGCCGTGCGATGACCCACGGGTTCTCAGGGTTTTGTCCCTTACTGGGCCCGTAAACTGCCCGGGAGCTTCATGTGACCGGGGCATAACACGACAATAACCCCATTGTTTACGCTATTGTGGGGGCACTATATCTCGGAGGTCAAGGTAATCAGGCTGCTATGGTTACAGGCTGTTCCATTGGGCGCCCCCAAATGTAAAGTTCTGCGCGGTACAGTATGTTTCGATCAAAATAAAACAAGCCCACCAAATATTGTACCAATGGCTTGCCAGTCATCACGAGAACCTTTTAGGACGCATATTGCGCCTGTTTTAAAGTCTAATGTTTTATAAACGCATATAATTAGCGCGTTTTTAAAGTAAAATCAAGAAACATTAATGATTTGCGAACGAGCGGAAGTTGAAAGGAGATGGTCAATTTTACTACAATATTGACATCACGTGACGATAATTCATTCTCAAAAAATAATGGTAGTAAACAAAAGGTGGCGCATCCAACGGATGAAAAATACGCGGGGAATTAATGGAACAGTCTTATTTTACCGTAAAAACATAGAGTTGTCTCTCTTCTTTGTGTATATGAAAGACTTGCACAGGTCGTGTTAGAATAGTTATTTAACCAAATGTTTTCATACATTATTGTACACTTAGTAATGTATAATTAATAAAGATGATTGAAAAATGCAAGTTATGTAGAATTTCTAACGAGACGCCGATCGTTCTCAAAAAATCAAGATTGCCGTTTGTCACTTTAAATAAACACTACTCAATCAATGTGGTATATATAAACCGTGTTTATTCCACAAACTCAACAAGGTAACGTATATGTCAGGTTTACAGTTATGCATATTTCAAACTAGAACAACTTTAATAATTTATTGTTTAACGCAGATGCAGTTATATAACACAAAAATAAAAGAGAATTCAATATCAACACATACTCAACTCTATCAGATGATCGATATAATAATTAGAGCGCGAGGTCCAGTGGTAGAGCGTCTGACGTCTGATCGAGAGGTCGTGGTCATGTTATTTATCCTTGAGCAAGATAATTAATCCAAATTGCTTAGTACTGGTGCTACCCAGTAAACCATCGTATCGAGAGTGATTAATTTAAGTCGTAAATTAAAAGCTATAAACCATGTCACAGTACTTTGATACTGAATACACCTTAGTATATATTACATTTTTATTGTGATGTTCACATCAAGCTGAATACCGTCACGTTTTTATTGTTGGCGTTGGTAACAATCAATTTAGAATTTGACCTATCATAACACACTGACATAGGATTAACGATACCACCTGATAGTTTCGCCAGCACTCCAAGTTTATTCCCGCTCGATCCAATCGGTATCACATTGTGTGAACACCACCCACATACAAATATATTCCCACAACCATCGCCACAAACGCCCTGAGCTCCAGATAACTCTTGATCATTGAACCACGAGAGTATCTTCCCCTGCCTGTCCAGAGTGACCACGCCTTTGTTGGAATCGGCGACATACACTTTGTTGCCGTCATCACTCACAGCAACAGATTGGTTTATAAAAAATATATCTTCTCCTGATGGGTCCTTACATATTGTTCTCAAGAGTGTCCCGGATGTATCGTAAACATAGACGTGCTTGTCATTATCTGATACCAACATGTTACCATGACTGAAAGCAAGTCCGAAACAATCACTATTCGTCTTTATTGACCGAGTTGTTACCATCCTGGTTCCCAAGGAGACGATATGTATGGTGTTGTTGTTCATGGTAACGGCGGCTTCCTGTGGACTCAGTTCACATACTGCACAAGGACTGCTGCCTGGCATATAACACTCGTCGATCACTTTGTAAGTAGAACCGTCTACTTGTTTAAGCTTCTGGTTAGTAGAGTCTACTAGTAAAATGTTGCCGGATTTCAAGATGCACGAGCCGAGTATGTTGCAAGTCTTACGGTCACCGCTGGCACTAACATAGATCGTTTGTTTACTTGTAACTTGATACAGACAATCATGTTGTTGGACTTGTTTAAGACGTCCATCTGTCTTTTCCTGTACCTTACCGAGTGACAAAAGTCCCTTTAAAAACTTTTCAATTTTAGGATCTTGTTCAAACTCAACACTCGTATTTCCTAAAGATTGAGCTACATCGGTGATCAGTTTGTCCTTCTCGGATATTTTCTGCTGACCCTTCTTCGTGCACACACATGTTGTGATCGATTGCCTTCTGCTGAGTCTAATTGCTGTTGGCATGTTTCCATTTCCTTTACAATGGCATCCATTGCTTCCAGCTCTACAGTGATTTGGTTGGCAATGTCCTTACTCTTTGCTTCAAAATCGGTAATTGTTGTTTTCTCTAATTCATCTAAGGCGACATTAATCTTCTCCCGTACTTCTTTGATTTTACCAAAAGCAATGATCTTGTCCTGTTCCACTTCAGCGAGGTTATTATGTCGAGCTTGAATCAGTTCTTCCATGCGGATCCTGGCGTTTACCATGTCCTCCTTTATCTTCCGAACATCTTCCGCCTTCATGATGTTGTCGACTTCTTCAGGAATGTAGACAGGATCCACGCACGACCTATATAGATAATACCATTATCAATCGTTAACAGTGCAAAAGGTTGAAAATCTCATCTAGATTAGTATATTAACCTTTAATGATAATAAATGATAATGTCCAAACCTTGAATGTTATTCGACAAGACTGACATTTTGATGTATATCTCGATAGTAAAAGTATAAATGAGTCGAACTGGAACATAATGGTAGCCTACCCTATATACGAGAATGGGTAAGCTGCCTCGTCTACAGGAATGTTTGCCCTCCCAAACAATAATGGGTATGTTCCCCGTACGAGACTTGGTAGGCTACATGTACCCTATACGAGAATGGGTATGCTGCCCAATACGAGACAGTGTATGCTCTCGTATACAGGAATGTTTGCTCTCCCACACAATAATGGGTATACTGCCTCATACGAGAATGGGTACGCTGCCCTATACGAGAATTCGTATGCTACCCAACTTGAGAATGTAAATGCTACATCTCCATGAAAATGTGAGTAATGCAGAAATGACAATGCTCGACATCTCCATGAAAATGAGAGTAATGATGAAAATGAGGGTAATGCAGAAATGAAAGCGCTCGACATCTCCATGAAAAAGTGAGATGTGCAAAATTGACAGCATTCGACATTTTAATAAAATTGAAGTAATGCAAAAATGACAGCTTTCGACATCTTCATAAAAATCGCAGTAATGCAGAAACGACTGCACTCGACATCTCCATGAAAATATGAGTAATGCAGAAATGACAACACTCGACAACTCCATGAAAATTAGAGTAATAACAATACTCAACAGCGCTCGATATCTCCATGAAAATGAGAGTAATGCAGAAATGACAGTGCTCGACATCTCCATGAAAATGATAGTAATGTAGAAGTGACAGCGCCGATATCTCAATGAAGATTGGAGTAATGCAGAAATTACAGTGCTTGACATCTTCATGAAAATGAGAGTAATGCAGAAATGACAGCGCTCGACATCTCCATAAAATGAGAGTAATTGATAAAATGTCAGCAGTCGACATCTCCATGAAAATGTGAGTAATGCAGAAATGACAACGCTCGACAATTCCATGAAAATAAGAGTAATGCAGAAATGACAGCGTTCGACATCTCCATGAAAAAGAGAGTAATGCAGAAGTGGCAGTGCTCGACATCTCCATGAAAATTGGAGTAATGCAGAAATGACAGTGCTCTACATCTCCATGAAAATGGGAGTAATGCAAAAAAGACAGCGTTCGACATCTTCATGAAAATGGGAGTAATGCAAAATGACAGCGCTCGACATCTCCATGAAAATTGGAGTAATGCAGAAATGACAGATTTCAGTCCATTATTTATTTTGAAAAACATCACCAGAACATTGCAGAGAAATATTTTATGGAAATGAAGTTTGCTGCAAAATGTTTACAATGTAAATGAGGTCTGCGGTAAAGTAGCAGCACACATCGCCAAAACATCGCCAGAAGATTACAGCTAAATGTTATGCAAATGAAGTGTGCTGAGAAGTTGCCGCACCTCATTTACATATTTGTTTGCTGCAACTTTGCTGCATACTTCATTTGCATGGTAAAAGTGTACCGCAGCTTCGCCGCAAACTTGTCTGCCGCAGCTTTGCAGCAATGTTTGCCGCAGAGGTGGGGGTGGGGTGGGGTTGGGTGGACTGGGGTAGGGTGGGGTGGGTGGGGTGGGGTGGGGTGGGGTGGGGTGGGGTGGGGATGGGGTGGGGTGGGGTGTGTCTTTGGTGGGGTGGGGTGTGTGTGTGGTGGGTGTGGTGGGTGTGCGGTGTGTAAGTAACAAGTAAGCTCTTGATACAAGAATCCTCAAGCAATATAATAATGTGTCACATTTCAGTGAATTTACAATATTCTGTGTCCAGCTTCAGTGAATTTACACATGTGTATGCGTATAATAATACTACATTCTATATATATGGCAACGATATAACCACTTTCTGCTTCTGACTAGTAATATGGTATAAAATATATTAATCATTACAATAACTGTGTATAAAATAGAACTAAGATTAGTAACAACATTAACCCGCTACATATATATAATGGACTGTTCTGCCTTTGAATTTAGACCATTCCATTTATGTGACAAAGGGGTGTTTTGGGAGAAATGACTGATCAGTAGCCGGGCATTGTAAACCATGATCAGCCTGCGAGTTGCTGATCATTTTAGAAAAGTCCCGTATCAATGTCACTTATGGTTTTCAAAAAGAATTCGCTACAAACTTGATTTTTAAAAATCTATCTTTAGCTTTGGCGACCATCTTGAAATTCACATCAGCGTATTTTTTTAGCCATCATGTGCAACATTTCTGTAAAGTTTCATGAAAATCCGTAGTTTCAGAGGAGTAGTCGCTACAAAAAAAGTTTACAGACGGACGACGGACACCGTACCACGTTTGATCAGTAGAGCTAACAAGACCGCTACGCTTAAAAATACTAAGGAATGAAGTTAAATGTTTCTATAGGACCCTATATATCATATTTCATGTCCTTTAATCAGGACATGTACTGTCAGACCGATGATAAGTTTGGATGTCATGTCTGTATGGCTGTTAAAATACAGTTCTTTCCATTACTTTCCTAGCACAACTTAGTAATGATATAGGTCTATAGTTCATAGGAATCTATAGTTCATAGGAATCTTTAGTTCAAAGGAATACTAGGATCGGACCTTTTGAAAAGTACCATGACCATAACACATTTCCATAATTAGTAATTATAAGATTATTTTTCAGCAATTATTTGTTTTGCGTATTACTAACTGTTGATTATAGGTTGCACCACTAATGTATTTAAACATATGGAAGACTAACGAAGAAAACGCATGGAAGATCACAGTATGTGTTCCAAGATGGACTTCTCTTACAAGCATATTGCATGATTTCAGATTCATGAGTTGTCTAACATTATCTATCACTTTTATAACATGTTGTTGAGTCTCTTTGTAGTATTCATACAAACAGCATCTCTGGAATCACTTATTTCACTCACAGAAAAGAACACGTCACCAGAATAGGAAAACGATCTGAAAGGGAGAGAATAAAGGTGCCAACGTTCGGGATCGAATCCACACGTGACAGTGTCTGCAGGTTTGAGCTACAGAGGCCACTGAAATGTACAAGAATGCCTGCATAGGCGTAGGAGCAGTTTAAACAGTTGCGAGCCAACTTAATTAACAGGATGGTTGGGGTGGGGTTGTAGTGGGGGTGAGCATTTGCTGAACATATCCTGACAACCGCCTTGGCATCTATTTAAATCAAATTTCAAATCCACTCACCAATACACATACATAAATATGTTATGTTAGCATACCAAAGCGTGCACGTTATGTTTTAGCAAATACCCAAAGGGTGCAAGCTAAACATTTTTTTGGTATTTTGTCATGGTCAATTATTTGGGTTCGGTGCGTTTTTTTATTGGTAAGAGTTCTTTTATTATTTCTGTAGGATATATTTTTATTGGTAAGAGTTTTTTTTTGGTAAGAGCTGTTTTATTATTTAGAGTTGTTTTATCGGTAGGAGTTGTTTTATTGGTAAGAGTTGTTTTATTGGTAAGAGTTGTTTTATTGATAAGAGTTGTGTTATCGGTAGGATGGTGAGTTGTCCGTTGTTGTCCGTCGTTGTCCGTTAACTTTTGCCTTGTGAACACTCTAGGGCCTTCATTTACGAAACTTTGCGAGTGTCTTTATATCTACGATCGGATTAGTTTCACCGGAGTTATGGCCGTTTTTTTGCTGAAAAATGTCATAATAAGCCTTATGAACACTCTAGCACCTTCATTTATTATTTCATCTTTACCAAACTTGTACAGATTGTAATATCAATAAAAGCTAGGACAAGTTCGAAAAACAGCTAAATCGGATCAGTAACACCGGAGTTATGGCCCTTAGTTTTTCTGAAAAATGCCATTTTTTGCCTTCTGAACACTCTAGCACCTTCATTTATTATTTGATCTTTACCAAACTTACAAAGATTGTTAATATCATTGAAAGCTCGGACAAATGTGAAAATCGGACAAATCTGATCAGTAACATCGGAGTTCTGGCTCTTGTTTTTCCCCCTGAAAAATGCCATTTTCTGCCGTGTGAACACTCTAGCACCTTTATTTATTATTTGATCTTTACCAAACGTGCATAGATTGTTAATATAAATGAAAGCTTGGACAAGTTCGAAAACAAGCTAAATTGGGTTAGTAACACCAGAGTTATAGCCCTTGTTCTTTTCTAAATAAATTCCATTTTCTGCCTTCTGAACACTCTAGCACCTTCATTTATTATTTGATCTTTTCCAAACGTGCACACATTGTTAATATCAATGAAGCTCGGACAAGTTTGAAAAACCAGCCAAATCGTGTTAGTAACACCGAGTTACGACCCTTGATATAGTTAAAATGCTGTATTTCGACTCATTAAGACGATAGGACTTTCATTTGGCAAGATTTTAATTAAACTTTGCAGGGATGATCAGTACCAAATCTAGTTATGTATGTCGTCACCGTGTTCCAGTTGTATGTTATGGCCCAATAAAGGTTTTAATACACGCAATTTTGTAAGGACTTTTTTTCCTGAACCCCTGACCGGATTTTACCGAAACTTTGCAGGGATGATCAGTACCAGGCCTAGTGGTGCATATCATCACTATGTTCGTCTGGAATGATTTTTGTCCGAGTTATGGCCCTTTAAATGTTTTACTACACACATTTTATCTGGACTATGTTTCTTGAACCCTTGGCTGTATTTCAACGAAACATTGCAGGGATGATCCAAGCCTACTTTATGCATGTCATCGCCGTATTTCGGTTGAATGATATTTGGCAGAGTTATGACCTTTAAAAGTTTTAAAACACACATTTTGTCCGGACTAGCTCTCCTGAACCCCTGGCAGGATTTCAGTGAAACTTTGCAGGGATGATTAGAACCAGGCCTAGTTGTGCATGTCATCGCCGTGTTCCGGTTGAGTTATTTTTGCGGAGTTATAGCCCTTTAAATGTTTTGATACTCAAACATTATCCAGACTAGTCTCATCTAAAATCCTGGCCAAATTTCAACGAATTTTGGCAGGGTTGAGTACCAAGCCTAGTTGTACCGCTGTGTTCTGGTTGAGTGAGTTATGGCCTAATATACACACACTTTATCCAGACAATTTTTCCTGAACCCCTTCCCGTGAAGCCGGTAAAGCCCGTGGAACAGACGGCCCTGTAGAATGTAACAGGCGGCCCTTTGAGCGGAAGGTCCATGAAGAATGTAACAGACGGCCCGTGAAGCAGCTTACAGCCCGTGGAGCAGGTACAGACGGTCCGTTAAAAAGGTAACAGTCGGTGAGTTGGACGGATCATAGAATGTAACAGACGGCCCGTGCAGCAGGTTACAGCCCGTGGAGCGGACGGCCCACGAAGATTATAACAGACGGCCCGTGATGCAAGTTATGACCCGTTGAAAGACGGCACATGCAGAATGTAACAGACGGCCCGTGAAGCAGATTATAGTCTTTGGGGCGGACGAGCCATAAAGAATGTAACAGACGGTCCGTTAAGCAGGTTCAATCCATGAAGCGGGCGGCATATGACGAATGTATCTGACGGCCTGTGAAGCAGGTTACAGCCCGTGGAACAGACGGCCCATGTCGAATATAACAGGCGGCCCTTAGAGTGGACGATCCATGAATAATGTAACAGACGGCCCGTAAAGCAGGTTACAGCCTGTGGAGGGGACGGTCCATGTCTTAGGTTACAGCTCGTGAAGCGGACGGCCCATGTATCAGGTTACAGCCCGTGGGGCGGACGAACATGCATAATGTAACAGACGGCCCGTGAAGCAGGTTAGTCCGTGTGGCGAACGGCCCACAAAGAATGTAACACACGGCCCGTGAAGCAGACGGGACGTCAAACTAGGAAAACCTGGAACAAACTACCTGTCCGTGGAGCAGATAGGCATAGAACAAACGTCTGTTGAAGCAGATGAACAGGTCAGCATGAAACAGACGGACGGACCACGAGAGTTGATAACCCGTCAGCAGGCGGCCAGCGGAGAACAATGAAAACGGCATGTGGAGCAGGAGCATGTATGAGCAGGTGGCACGTAGAGCATATACACGTGGAGCCGACGGGCAATGGAAAATGATATAGTTGGCCTATGGAGAAGCCAAACCGTGGAGCATATAACAGACGGCACGTGGACCAAAGACAGGTCAGCAGGCGGCAAGTGGAGCATGGGGAAGACGTCCTCGGAGCATGAATCAGGCAACACATGGAGCAGCCGTCTAGTGGATCATGGAAGTAGGCCCGTGGAGTAGACGGTCACTGGACCATGTAACCGTGTTACCGACGGCCCAATAATCAAGAAACAGACGGCGCGTGGACCAGACGAACCGTGGAGTAGATTACCCGCGGGAATGGTTTTCGGATTTAAATGTTCAATTAAGGTTGTTGTAAGATTTAATTACTCATGATCATAATTGATTATCCTAAATAATATGTTCGCTGTTTTTGTTTGCATTGTATTGTTATTTGTTTCTTATTAGAGTGTGTGATGTTTAAAATCGTGTTACTGTTACCTTTAGATTGCCTCTTTGCATATAAAACATGTAAACGCAGCGTAGTAAATATAAAATCATTACACATTAATAATTTACAACGTTTTCCTAAACATTATTAGCATTTGATAAGAAATGTCAATGTCATTTTCAAATAAACCTGTGTTTATATTTATCCGTTCCCATTCATTGAGCCATATTGTCAACTAGAGCTTTAATAAAATATTCATATGCGAATTTAATATAAATGAATTGATAATTGTATTTCCAAGAATAAACACGTGCACATAATTATCCTAAACTTTTATTTTTCATTTTAACATTCATGCAACAAGTCTACATGGAAGACAGCGATGTTTCAAATGGCGTTTATTTGTAGCCACAATAAATTAACAAAAAGGTTTTAAAAATAAAACATTCCTGCGGGTTTATATTGTTCCAGATCAATACTTGGTGGGCGTGGGCGGGATTTGAAGTTCATCGATACCAATGGCCGTACTTAAGCCCGCGGTTTCGATGTGTTTCAAGTCCAAAACACCAGGTTTTGATCTCGCACAATATAAACCCGCTGGAAATATTTTATTTCTTATCTGACATTGATTTTTATACAGGTTTTCGAGAAATTGAATACAAACACATTCTCACAACTTCCTGACGTTTAAAATGACGACATAGGTAACGATTGAAGGACGCGACATCAGAGGTGTTGATAGAAATTTCGAAAACACCTCAATAACAAATTAACATCGAGTATAGTAATACACTATGTTAGATAACACATTTCAAGATTGTATGTCAAAGTTCGATCATAGTTTCATAGTTTCATTGTAAAATGGAAAACTTAACGTAGGAAGGACTTAATGTAAGAGGATTAAAGCAGAAATACAGCATGTATTCCTCTAAATGGGAACTGGGTATGGAATATCATAGCTTTCACATCAGTCGGGATTTAGAACATACGATTCAGTTCCAGTGAACATATTCATCTCTACTATTGTCATGTTTGTATTATCACCATTCCCCATTCCAACCCAGTAAGACCGTAGTTAACGTGTTGTAAACAATATTTATTAGGATTTGGATTCATCACGTCAGATTAATAAACACTAACCAAGTCACGTGGTGCAATTAGTATTATCAACTTTACTATTGTCATGTTTTATTAACACCATTCCCCATTCCAACCCAGTTAACGTGTTGTAGACAATATTTTGGATTCATCAGGTCAGATTAATAAACACTAACCAAGTCACGTGGCGTGATTAGTATTAATTTCACAATTAAAATGAACATATTACAAATTTAAAACAACTGCTACTTTACTTCACAGAAATATTGTTGAGTAATACGTTTATATATATACACGTACTTGGCAATTCACGACAGTTCACGACTTGTGAATTACTCAATATCAAACTAAAATGTTGATTGCTTTGACCTAGAAAATCTGGTCTGAGCTAAAAGAAGCAAAAGAAAAACAACATGTTACAGTCCTTGTGCATGCAGGTACGTTAATATTGAAGGAATACTGATATTATGTTGTTGTTTTGCCTTTCACATCAAACCGAATACCCTCAAGTTGTTACTGGCGGCGTTGGTAACAACCAGTCTAGAAGTTGACCTATCATAACACACTGAGACAGGACGAGCAATACCGTCTGATTGTTTCGCCAGCACACCAAGTTTATTCCCGCTCGGTCCAATCTGTATCACATTGTGTGAATCACGCCCACATACAAATATATTCCCACAACCATCGACACAAACGCCAAAAGCTCCCTTTAACTCTTGATCACTGAACCGCGAGAGTACCCTCCCCTGCCTGTCCAGAGTGACCACGCCTTTACCTTCATCGGCGACATACACTTTGTTGCCGTCATCACTCACAGCAACATGTCGGTTGATAGAAAATATATCTTTTCCTGATTGGTCCTTACATATTGTTCTCAAGAGTGTCCCGGATGTATCGTAAACATAGACATGTTTGCCATTATCTGACATGAACATCTCACCATGACTGAATGCAAGTCCCCAACAATTATGATTCGTCTTTATTGACCGAGTTATTACCATCCTGCTTCCCAAGGAGACGATATGTATAGTGCTGTTGGGCATGGTAACGGCGGCTTCTTGTGGACTCAGTTCACATATTGCACGAGGCTGGCCGCCTGGCATATCACACTGATATATCACTTTGTACGTGGAACCGTCTAACTGCTTAAGTTTTTGGTTATAAAAGTCTGCAAGTAAAATATTACCTGATTTCAAGATGCACGAGCCAAGTATGTGGCAAGTTTCACGGTCACCGCTGGCACATACATCGATCGTTTGTTTACTTGTAACTTTATATAGACAATCATGTTGTTGGGTTTGTTTAAGACTCCCATCTGCCTTTTCCTGAACCTTACCGAGTGACGAAAGTGCCTTTAAAAACTGTTCAATTTTAGGATCTTGTTCAAACTCTACCCTCGTGTTTCCTGATGATTGAGCTACATCGGAGATCAGTTTTTCCGCCTCGAATATCTTCTGCTGACCCTTCTTCGTGCACACAAACTGCTGTGATCGACTTCCATCTGCTGAGTCTAATTGCTGTTGGCATGTTTCCATGTCTTTTACAATGGCACCTATTGCTTCCAGCTGTACAGTGATTTGGCTGGCAATGTCCTTACTCTTTGCTTCCAAATCGGTAATTGTTGTTTTCTCTAATTCATCTAAGGCGACGTTTATCTTTTCCCGTACTTCTTTGATTTTACCAAGAGCAATGACCTTGTCCTGGTCCAATTCAGCGAGGTTTTTATGTCGAGCTTGAATCAGTTCTTCCATGCGAATCCTGGCGTTAACCATGTACTCCTTTGTCTTCCGAACATCTTCTTCTTTCATAATGTTGTCGATTTCTTCTGGAATGTAGACAGGATCCACACACGACCTATATAGATAATACAATTATCAATCGTTAACAATACAAAAGGTTGCATTTTATCTGAAATCTCATCTAGATTTATAGTATAATGTTTTTTATAACGTTTAAAGCTGAAAATGGATAATGTTCCATTAGACAAACGTGGATTGTTATTCTTAAAGGGACTGAAGACGATTTGAATGTCATATCATGATCAAGTTGTTGTATTTAGCCAACTATGTTTGATTTAAAATTATATGGTAAACCCAGCATTGCTGTCAAATTAATGCTTTTCAGACCGAGTATGCTCTCTATTAATTTAAGCAAGAAGGAATCATCACCATCGCCATTATTTTCTAACATTTTGGAAGGATAAAACAATAACCTGATTTATTAAGTTTGATCTCGTTTGTCACATACATCTCGTTTGTCACATACAGTTAAACATGTACTTAAATCACAGTATTACTTCTCGGGTTTAAAGCCGTATATGAATTAATACTTATGATTTCAAAACCTCTTCGAGTCGTTCAGTTTTCCTTACCAATCATTTTCATAAACACTACGTAGCCTGGGTATAGCACGAGGCCGAATATTGGGCACGTGCATCTTTTATATAACTGAATGGCACGGTAGTTTTGTGCAAATTATTCACAATTCTTCCAGATTATGATTAGCATCTCGCTTTCTTAATCCAGTTGTCATTTTAACTTTAGATATGTTGGCACATAGTTTAAGAAATAGAAATGAATAAAATGACTGGGACATATTAATTTATCTAAGTGGGACCGAAATTCGGCCCCTTCCCTATTACCAACAAACTCTATCTTTTCATTTTCCGACACAATTAAGATGGCAAAATGAACAAACATGATTGGGCCTTTTTAACCTTCTTCTTAAGTAGTATTGTGGGGGTAGTGGTGGGGGTGGGGGGGGGGGGTGGGGGGGAGGGGAGGAGAAGTGACAGACTTTCCATAGTTTGTATGTTAAAATAAATGCTCAGTTCAGTAACTGACTGATATTATACATAACACATACATTGTAATGAATGTTTCCCTACTTTTCTCTATAGCGAATATTATGCTCTTTCCCCCAATTTCAATGGAAAGTGCGTTCAAAGCATAGGCCCCTTCCCACAACTTGAAGAGAAAAAGCCCTGAATGAGTTTATTTTTTCGTCGCAATTGTACCTTAACTTTAAATATATTACTGGTCCAATATAATCAGTAATTAATATTATACAAAAACAATTTACTTTGAAAAATCGATTTTTAACTAGTTCCCAAACATGTTCATCTCATTACAAAAAAATCAATAAATAAACTAATCGTTAAATAGTTTTCTACGAGAAAGTTTGATCTTTCAGTACAATAGACAGCAATACATGTGTATCTTTCACTACAATATACATGCAATACATATTGATCTTTCACTACAATATAGATGTAATGCATGTTGATCTGTCACTACAATATACATGTAATGCATGTTGATCTTTCACTACAATATACATGCAATACATATTGATATTTCACTACAATTTACATGTAATGCATGTTGATCTTTCACTACAATATACATGCAATGCATGCTGGTATTTCACTACAACATACATGCAATACTATAAGAATCTTTCATGGGTATCCTTTGAAGATAGTGAATTCCAACCCGAGGTATAAGTTTATATTTTACAGGGCACACATTTTTCTGTTTTGGGAGCCATACTGAAGTCCCCAAAATAAGGCACTGGTTCCCCTCTCCAAAAAAGTTGTCTATTTTTCCTTATTTTTATCAATTAAAATTTACATAGATTTAAAATATATTTACAAAGAAAGTATTTTTAGATTGGGAATTTTAACACTCCAACTGGAAAAAAACCCATACTTTTTATTTTGCAATTGAGAACGGTACCTTAAAAAACACTGTGTGATCTACAATAGGACCTTACTCTGCAAAAACGGGTCATCTTTAGGCTCATGCATTTTGTTAAGACCTGTCGTAGTCATTTAGAACAGAAAATATCATTATTTGTTATTTTTAAATCGGACCCTGACACCGCGAAAAGACTGATGAGTCCCTTGTTAATACATGTATATTTGTATTTTATAAGGCCATAATTGGCAAGATGATAAAGACGCCGCGTCTAATACGTTCTCGTCTCCCACTATGGGAGCTCGACAGGTCATGTGAGAAAGTGTCGATTCTTACGGATGGCGGGAGGTATACAGTACTGGTTCTACCCAGGAAAAATGCCACTACCACAAAATAATCGACCTCATATATGGCCTAACATGTGCTAAAACAACATGCAAACAAACACTCGTATGTTATTCAAATAGTGGCAGTAAATTACTCTACCTGTGTTTAACAGCCATACACACATGGCATCCAATCTGATCATGGTTCTTGCAGTACATGTCCAGTACCTTGGCGGGATGATCGCTACATCGTTCCGTCGGCAATGACATCAGGCTCTGTGATAGCGTTGTCGGGAACTCTGACTTCCCCAGTAGTGTGTGGCCCTTCATTGCCGGTATATCCGTATGACACTGAACACACGTGTCGCAGTAATAGTCCTGACATTCCAAACAAAACTTCGTAGCTTCTCTGTTTCTGTTTTTTATTACACAAGGCGAACATGTTAAGTCAAAAGATTCATCCGACTCGCCGCGTAATGCACGCCCCAAACTTTCTGATGTCGCCATTTTGTTATGTATAAGAACGTGGGATTATTGATTTTGAAAGCTACAACCTTGAACGATACGATATTGACCTAGTTTTGTACTTTCCGTAAATATACTGAACAAAAAATAAATAAGCACATACAATTTCATACACGAGATACGAAGCTGTGCTTGTCCGGGGTCAATAATTAGGTGGCGTAGATTTGACATGTAATAATGCTACCAAGTCCGAGAATAACAACATCTGCGAACAGATTTTAGCGTTTTTGAAACAATGTCAGAATGGACAATTCTTGTCAATACCAAAGCTTTTATTTGTTCAAAGCGATACATTTGTATAACAAAATAAGTTTTTTTTAATATATGGGAGGTAATTCTGACATTACGCTTAGAAAATAATAGATCTAACACAATTTTTTGAAAACCACATCTTCACCTAGCATTTCTGAAAGTTTCATACAATTATATCAATGTTAATATGTTTAATCTAGATCTATGTCCCTTAAAACTAAACTTATTTTGTTCAGTATATAAACTAGGACACATTTACATTAAGTATAACGATATTATATGTATGCATACATGTAATGAAAGAGGTGTTGGTCTATACTGTATAAAATCAAGTAAACATGGTAAAATAAAGCTGTGTATATGACATAAATATTCATGGTCCCATGAGGACGCGAAGCAACATTTCAAATTAAGTACGTCATTGCACTACCTTCCGTTTAAGTAAAATGTATGAAATAGATGGCCTTGAAACTTCGACTTAGTGCTCAGTTATAAACACCACTATTTCAAATGGAATTCACATCGCTTTTAAATGTAATTTTAATTGAAATAACAGTCTTTTCGATCTCGCAAAAAATAATATGCCCAGTTAATGATATGCCGACCGTGTCTAGTATTCGCGGGACCGTGTAGTATTCGCGGGACCGTGTCTAGTATTCGCGGGACCGTGTCTAGTATTCTCGGGACCGTGTAGTATTCGCGGGACCGTGTCTAGTATTCGCGGGACCGTGTAGTATTCGCGGGATCGTGTCTTGTATTCGCGGGACCGTGTCTAGTATTCGCGGGACTGTGTCTAGTATTCGCGGGACCGTGTCTAGTATTCGCGGGACTGTGTCTAGTATTCGCGGGACCGTGTCTAGTATTCCCGGGACCGTGTCTAGTATTCGCGGGACCGTGTCTACTATTCGCGGGACAGTGTCGAGTATTTATTCGCGGGACAGTGTCGAGTATTCATTCGCGTTCGTGGGACCGTGTCTAGTATTCGCGGGACCGTGACTAGTATTCGCGGGACCGTGTCTAGTATTCGTGGGACCGTGTCTAGTATTCGCGGGACCGTGTCTAGTATTCGCGGGACTGTGTCTAGTATTCGCGGGACCGTGTAGTATTCGCGGGACCGTGTAGTATTCGCGGGACCGTGTCTAGTATTCGCGGGACCGTTTCTAGTATTCGTGGGACCGTGTCTAGTATTCGCGGGACCGTGTCTAGTATTCGCGGGACCGTGTAGTATTCGCGGGACCGTGTCTAGTATTCGCGGGACCGTGTAGTATTCGCGGGACCGTGTCTAGTATTCGCGGGACCGTGACTAGTATTCGCGGGACCGTGTCTAGTATTCGTGGGACCGTGTCTAGTATTCGCGGGACTGCGTCTAGTATTCGCGGGCCGTGTCTTGTATTCGCGGGACCGTGTCTAGTATTCGCGGGACCGTGTCTAGTATTCGCGGGACCGTGTCTAGTATTCGTGGGACCGTGTCTAGTATTCGCGGGACCGTGTCTAGTATTCGCGGGACTGTGTCTTGTATTCGCGGGACCGTGTCTAATATTCGCGGGACCGTGTAGTATTCGCGGGACCGTGTCTAGTATTCGCAGGACCGTGTCTAGTATTCGCGGGACTGTGTCTAGTATTCGCGGGACCGTGTCTAGTATTCCCGGGACCGTGTCTAGTATTCGCGGGACCGTGTCTACTATTCGCGGGACAGTGTCGAGTATTTATTCGCGGGACAGTGTCGAGTATTCATTCGCGTTCGTGGGACCGTGTCTAGTATTCGCGGGACCGTGACTAGTATTCGCGGGACCGTGTCTAGTATTCGTGGGACCGTGTCTAGTATTCGCGGGACTGTGTCTAGTATTCGCGGGACTGAGACTAGTATTCGCGGGACCGTGTAGTATTCGCGTGACCGTGTCTAGTATTCCCGGGACTGCGTCAAGTATTCGCGGGCCGTGTCTTGTATTCGCGGGACCGTGTCTAGTATTCGCGGGACCGTGTCTAGTATTCGCGGGACCGTGTCTAGTATTCGTTGGACCGTGTCTAGTATTCGCGGGACCGTGTCTAGTATTCGCGGGACTGTGTCTTGTATTCGCGGGACCGTGTCTAATATTCGCGGGACCGTGTAGTATTCGCGGGACCGTGTCTAGTATTCGCAGGACCGTGTAGTATTCGCGGGACCGTGTCTAGTATTCGTGGGACCGTGTCTAGTATTCGCGGGACCGTGTCTAGTATTCGCGGGACCGTGTCTAGTATTCGCGGGACTGCGTCTAGTATTCGCGGGCCGTGTCTTGTATTCGCGGGACCGTGTATTCCCGGGACCGTGTCTAGTATTCGCGGGACCGTGTCTAGTATTCGTGGGACCGTGTCTAGTATTCGCGGGACCGTGTCTAGTATTCGCGGGACCGTGTCTAGTATTCGTGGGACCGTGTCTAGTATTCGCGGGACCGTGTAGTATTCGCGGGACCGTGTCTAGTATTCGCGGGACCGTGTAGCATTCGCGGGACCGTGTCTAGTATTCGTGGGACCGTGTCTAGTATTCGCGGGACCGTGTCTAGTATTCGCGGGCCGTGTCTAGTATTCGCCGGACCGTGTCTAGTATTCGCGGGACCGTGTCTAGTATTCGCGGGACCGTGTCTAGTATTCGCGGGACCGTGTAGTATTCGCGGGACCGTGTCTAGTATTCGCGGGACCGTGTCTAGTATTCGCGGGACCGTGTCTAGTATTCGCGGGCCGTGTCTTGTATTCGCGGGACCGTGTCTAGTATTCGCGGGACCGTGTCTAGTATTCGCGGAACCGTGAAGTATTCGCGGGACCGTGTCTAGTATTCGCGGGACCGTGTAGCATTCGCGGGACCGTGTCTAGTATTCGCGGGACCGTGTCTAGTATTCGCGGGCCGTGTCTAGTATTCGCCGGACCGTGTCTAGTATTCGCGGGACCGTGTCTAGTATTCGCGGGACAGTGTCGAGTATTCATTCGCGGGACAGTGTCGAGTATTCATTCGCGGGACCTTGTCTAGTATTCGCGGGACCGTGTCGAGTACTTATGGGACCGCGTCTAATAGTCCCGCGACCATGTCTAGTATTCGCACAGGAAAGTTTGATGGACCAAACAGTAAAATAGACAAACAACAATTTAATAAAATTATATAAAGACCTGTAGCCACTTGAAATAAATAAGTTAAACTCAGCAATGTAAATATATATATGATCGCATGCCCATATTAAGATAGTGGGTAAATTCTCGAATAAAGGGTATTAATGCCTCAAAATAACGTCGACAGATATATAAATTAGATTTGAGAATGCTATAATATATATCCATATGAGGGGCGTGGGGGTATGGCGATACACATGGACATTCTATCGGCGTAGCTATTATTATTCCATCAAGGTCCGGGCCTTTACCTGTACCTCAATTTGAAAAATGAAAAAAAGTAAAAAAAAATGCAATACAAACTGAAGCCGGAGCGTGTGTGGGGTTATGGGTCAATATTTGTTTCTTATTTTATTTTATAGTGTAGGTAATTCAACTTTGTCAAGTGTTAATTCTCAAATTTGATGTCGCCATTTTGTTCTGCTCTGGTATGTGTAAATACGTGAGAATATTGATTTTAAAAGTTACTACATTGAAAGATACGATATTGACCTGGTTTGTATTTTCAGAAAATATAAACTAGCACACGCTTTATATTTAAGTATAACGATATGTGTATGTAAAGAAAGAGGTATTTGGCTAAGTAGGAACCTCAAACGTAAAAGAAGTAACATAGTTTATGGTGACAAATGCTAAACAAAAAAACAACGTATGTAAAGCATAACACAGATGTAACACGATTTTTTTTCTGACAAATGTAAAAATAATGTTAACAAATGTAAAAAGTCACAAATGAAAGTCACATATGTAAAAAAAAAAAACAATAACAAAAAAAAGTAGAAAAATAAAAAGTAGAAATAACGACTTGTTTCACATGCAAATGATGTTGACGTTATAATATCGTTATGATTTGATAATGAACACAAACCAATAATGCAAAATTAAGTTTTAAGTCACCATTTTTACATACTTTTGAGGTTCCTACAGTCTATATTGTATACTGAGTACATTTAAAAAAGCAACATATTTTATTTTCGATTATTTTTAGTCCTTGTTTTTTCTGTTCAAATCAAGATTGTATGTTAGTATACAAGTATCATTGTCCAAAATCATAACATATGGCGATAAGCAGTTGCATAAGATTTGCTCTACTTCCTTCAGTTAAAACACATCTTCAAAATCTCCAGAAATTCATAAAATACCAAGGGTTGCGTTTTCAAATGACGCTAACGCAGACGGCACACGGAGAATGTAGCAGACGGCCCATGAAGCAAGTGCGACCCACTGAGGAGCCGGCCCGAGGAGCAGACGACCCGTTGAGCATGAAACTGACGGTCAGTGCAGCAGACGAAAAGCGGAGCATGAAACAGACGGCCTGTGGAGCGTGGAACAAACGGCCAATGGAGCAGAGAGTTCGTGATGCTTAGAACATAGTGACCGTTGAGAAGACAACACGTGAGCAGTCGGCCAGTGGAAAAGACAACCGTGGCGCATGTAACAGACGGTTCGTAAAGCATACGGCTTGTGGAGCATGGAAATAACGGCCAATGAATCTTGGAGCACATGGCCCGAGGAGCACGGAGAACAAGGCCCATAAAACCACCGGCTACAATTTCAGTAGTGCTTCGCGGTTTTCGGATATAGTTGTTCAATTTTAATTACTTATGGTCATAATAGGTTACTCTACATAATACATTCCTTTTTTTGTGTCGTAATTAGTTTCTTATGATTTTTACAGAATGTAAATATGGTGTTTCTGTCATATTAATGATGTCATGTATATACATTGATAACTTCTAAGATTATATTGCTCATTTGTATATAATGTAGTGTAGTAAATATATTCATTTACACATAAATAATTCACAATGTTTTCCTGACATTTTCAAATAAGTCTGTGTTTTTATCCTTTTCCATTCATGGAACCATATTAGCAACAGTCGTTTTAACAAACTTTCATAGGCGAATTAATTTAAGCATGAATTTATAGTTTCATTTTCAAAAATTACCACTAACATGCCCGTTAAATATTTATTTTTGACGTAACCGTTTTGCGTGCTTTAACGCGATTCACTTTTCCACATAAAGTATGTAAAACTTGTATATGGAAAACAGTGACGTTTTCCAAACTGGTCTAGACATTTAATTGTAGCAAAAATAAAAATAAACTTAGAACTGTTTTGATAAGCATTTTTAAGATTATGTTTTCAAGATTATTCTAAGTCAGAATTTGACATTTTTCATAGCAAAATAACCGACGATGTTTTTCTTCTTGACATCGCCAAAAAAAAAGGTATCGGGCTCTGAGTAATACCACTATCCGCGCTATCTCGCAAAAAAAGAACAATCGGAACAAACAAAAGTGAGTGGGTTGTGAAGTGTATATATACATATACAACGATAAACACGAATAATTCAACATACACTACTTCTTAGCCAGTCATACAGGCTACTAGATATTAAAGAGATGCGAACCTTAAACTTCGAAAAACTGAACTAAACAAAGAGGACTTAGACGTAGAGCAAGTATTCCCATAATGGGAACTAGTGACTGAATACCAGTGTTTTGACTTGAATGGAGGCCGAGGAACAGAACAGAACAGAACAGAACAGAACATCACTTTATTAAACTCAAATCACAAGTGATACAAGAGTATACAATACAAACGTTCTTGTAATAATACACATGACATGGTGTTAGTTTTTACATTGTTAAATATAATAGGAATAACAAATATAATGCAATCACTTCTATTTTATGGGAAAATCAAAAAAAAAAAAAGAAGAAAAAAGTTTATATGTGTGTGGTGGTGGTGGTGCGGGGGGATTCTTTACAAATATTAACCTATTCGTGGTTGCTAATTCTTTAGCTGGTTAGTTTAAATAAAACGGGTCGAAATGTACATTGAGCTAGTAGTGACAGGTGTTGACCTTTTTCGGTGCAGGTTTTGTTATGAAACAGACAGTACTTATTGTAGTAGGTGGCACGTGACGAACGTGCCTAACAGTTTTGAATGGTCTGTCGTCTGGTCACTTTGACCTTGATTTAATAGGTTACGTTATGTCAGTATAGTCTGTGTCGTGTTCATTCTAAAGTCGTGTGTTTTATGTTCGGATATTATATTTCATAAGAAAAAGGAAATGTGTGTGGATTTAACTATTGTTTTGGATATAGATACTCATTTAAGAGGTAAGTGCATTTTGTACAATAATGAATAGAGTGGGTATATGCCACTGTATGTGATTAAGCGTTCTGAGTTAAATGTTTGGCATCATCATTTGCATAACAGGAAAAACATTTAAGCGTTTTGTCACTTTAGATATATTAAATAAATTAAACACAGTTCAGCGTTTGAACGTGTCTAATAATATTTTTACAAACTTACAGATATTTTGTAAATGCGTTTTTGATGAGAGCGTTAGCAGAAGTTTTAATTTTAAAATGCTTGGTCTTTGAAAATAGTATCTTTGTATAAACCTTTTCCTTTCATTATTGAAGAAGGGGCATTTTAAGAGATAATGGAATTCATCACCAACATCATTAAGGGTGCATAGTTGGCATTTTCTTTCATGATATGCATTCCCAGTGATCATCTATGGTTATTGTCCTATGTTGCTGAGAACTAGACACTGAATACCAGTGTTTTGACTTGAATGGAGGCCGAGGACATGATATGCATTCCCCGTGATCATCTATGGTTATTGTCATATGTTGCTGGGTGTCATATGTTGCTGGGAATTAGACACTGAATACCAGTGTTTTGACTTGAATGGAGGCCGAGGACATGATATGCATTCCCAGTGATCATCTATGGTTATTGTCCTATGTTGCTGAGAACTAGACACTGAATACCAGTGTTTTGACTTGAATGGAGGCCGAGGTCATAATATGCATTCCCACAACATTTATCTTTCTTGCACGATTCATCATTACCAACCTCCAAAGGACCATTAGTTTTGTTACTATAACAACATAAAAGTAAGGTAAACATTCGAATTTTCGGCGTTTATGCGGTTTTCAACGCCGGTAGCGAATGGCAAATTTACCAAAAAGCGCTAACGCGCCTCATGAAACTTGTTATTCACTACCGGCGTCCAAAACCGAACATACACTGACAATTTGCTAATCAGTTCTTAATTATTTCACAAATATACTTGTACAACGTATATAAATGAACGAATTATTTCAAAATAAAAATAACTATTCTCAGAATTGTTACAGTTTAATGTATACGTTTATATACAAACGCTGATTCAGTTATCAATGATGAAGACTTATGAAATACTCAATAGTAACATCAATAGAATACAACAACATCGAAAATAGTGTTGTAACAGTGTTTGTTATGCAAGTACGTAGATTTTGAAGGAATTTGGTATTACAATATTGTTTTTTCTCATCAAACTGAATACTGTCAAATGTTATCGCCATAGTTGGTAACAACCAGTCTAGAGTTTGACCTATCATAAACCACTGACAAAGGTTTAACAACACCGCCTGATTGTTTCGCCAGCACGCCAAGTTTATCGCCGCTCGATCCAATCTGTATCACATTGTATGAATCAAACCCACATTAAAATATATTCCTACAACCATCGCCACAAACGCCGTAAGATCCCGATAACTCTTGATCACTGAACCGCGAGAGTACCTTCCCCTGCCTGCCCAGAGTGACCACGCCTTTGTCGTAATCGGCGACCAACACCGTGTTGCCGTCATCACTCATGGAAACATGTCGGATGATAGAAAATATATTTTCTCCTGATTGGTCCTTACATATTGTTCTCAAAAATGTCCCGAATGTATCGTAAACATAGACTTGTTTGCAAGCATCTGATACGAACATCTCACCATGACTGAAAGCAAGTCCCAAACAATCATGATTCGTCTTTATTGACCGAGTTAGTACCATCCTGGTTCCCAAGTAGACGATATGAAGAAGCTTATTCAGATAATTCCAATGGGTCATAAGACCCGTGAGGATACAACAAATACATATAAACATGACAGCGATAGTGAAATATATATACAACATTATACCAACAATTAACATAATTAACAGAAAAGTATTCATATGTATAAGGTAACAATTAATACTTTAGCAGTTAATGTTGTTGATATTTTTTTGATATGTATGGTGTTGTTGTTCATGGTAACAGCTGCTTCCTGTGGACTCAGTTCGCATACTGCACAAGGATTGCCGCTTGCCATATCACACTGGTCGATCACTTTGTTTGTGGAACCGTCCATCTGTTGAAGTTTCCGGTTATTAGCTTCTGCAAGTAAAATTTTACCGGATTTCAAGATGCATGAGCCAGTTATGTGACAAATCATACGGTCACCGCTGGCACTTACATCGATCATTTGTTTACTTGTAACTTGATATAGACAACCATGTTGTTGGACTTGTTTAAGACGTCCATCTGCCTTTTTATGACCTTACCGAGTGACGAAAGTCCTTTTAAAAACTGTTCAATATTAGGATCTTGTTCAAACTCAACCCTCGTATTTCCCGATGATTGAGCTACATCGGTGATCAGTTTGTCTGCCTCGGATATTTTCTGCTGACCCTTCTTTGTGCACACAAACTGTTGTGATAGATTTCCTTCTGCTGAGTCTAACTGCTGTTGGCATGTTTCCATGTCTTTTACAATGGCACCTATTGCTTCCAGCTGTACAGTGATTTGGTTGGCAATGTCCTTACTCTTTGCTTCAAAATCGGTAATGGTTGTTTTCTCTAATTCATCTAAGGCGACGTTTATCTTCTCCCGTACTTCTTTGATTTTACCAAGAGCAATGACCTTGTCCTGTTCCAATTCAGCGAGGTTATTATGTCGATATTGAATCAATTCTTCCATACGAATCCTGGCGTTTACCATGTCCTCCTTTATCTTCTGAACATCTTCTGCTTTCATAATGTTGTCGATTTCTTCAGGAATGTAGACTGGATCAACACACGACCTTTATAGATAATACAATTATCAGTCGTTAACAATATTAAAGGTTGCACTGTACCGAAAATCGCATATCGATTAGTATAATATAACGTTTAATGCTGAAAATGGATAATGTTCCATTAGACAAACGTGGATTGTTATTCTTCAAGGGACTGAAGACGATTTGATTGTCATATAATGATCATGTTTTTTGTATTTTGCCAATTATGTTTCATTTGAAAATAATGTAGTTAACCGAGCATTGCTGTCAAATTAATACTTATTGGATAACGTATGTTTTCTATATATTGATGCAAGAAGGAATCACCCATCGCCTTTATTTTCTAACATTCTGGAAGGATAAAACATAACTTTAATTATTAAATGTGTTCTCATGTGTACAAATAAAAGTATACTTAACTCACAAAAGAAATTCTCGGGTTTTAAACTCGTATATGAATTAATACATATGATTTCAAAAACTCTTCGAGTCGTTGATTTCCCAGACAAATAATTTTCATAAACACTACTTAGACCGGAGAAAACACGAGGCCGAATATTGGGCACGTTCACCATTTATATAACTGAATGGCATTATCGTAGATTGACGTAAATGTGGATAGATGGATATTCAGAATTTTTCCAGATTGCCCCCAGTTCCTTTAAATGGTCACATGGCAATCTTGAAGTAGATATGAAGGGTTATAATTAGCCCATCGATTTATTAATCCAGTTATTATTTTGACTTTAAATGTTGGCACATAATTTACAAAATAGAAATGATTACAACGACTGGGCCATATTAACCTACATAAATAACCTCTGGGTAATTTTTGTGCACGGGCGGGCATGCGGATAGAACCACCGACGTTCTACAAGCCAGCTGGATAGCTTCCTCATATAAAGATTCCTAGGGCCTCTGAGGGATCGAAACTACAGCGGTGAAGGGCAAGTGATTTCAAGTCAGAGACTCTCATCACTCGGCCACGGACGCCTCACCCCGCAAAGAAACCCGTCTATGTTTTCATTTTCCACATAATTTAAGAAACGGAAATGAACAAAATGACCGGGTCTTTTGAATCTTCTTAAGTTGGGCCGAATGGACCTATTGCAAAACAATTGTATGTTTTAATTTTCCGAATAATGGGTGTTTGTGTGTTGGGGTGTATGGTGTAGTTGGGGTGGGGTGTATGGTGTAGTTGGGGTGGGGTGTATGGTGTAGTTGGGGTGGGGTGTATGGTGTAGTTGGGGTGGGGTGTATGGTATAGTTGGGGTGGGGTGTATGGTGTAGTTGGGGTGGGGTGTATGGTGTAGTTGGGGTGGGGTGTATGATGTATGGTGTAGTTGGGGGTGGGGTGTATGGTGTAGTTGGGGTGGGGTGTATGGTGTAGTTGGGGTATCCTAATACAAACATTTATTTTTCCATATTTTTTATGTTAAAATAAATGCTCAATTCAATAACTGATTGATATTATACATAAAAATACATCACCTTAAATACTTTCCTCTATAGCGAAAATCACGCTCTTTTCCCCCAATAACAATGGAAAGTGCGCTTAATTTCTTCAAATTTAAAGAGATGGGCCGATTCCCGTAATTTGAAGAGAAAAGGACATGAATGAGTTTTCATTTTTTCGTCGTATTGGTACCGTAACTTTAAAAATATTATTAGTGCAATACAATCAGTAATTAGTTATCTACAGAAACAATTTTTTTTGAACAATCGATTTTTAACTGGTTACCATATATTTTCGTCTCGTGATGTATTCATTTAAAAAAAATCGAAAATTAAATTGATCGTTCTACTCACTTAATGTAGTTTATATATGCGTGGTATGTTATAATTTACAAAGAAAATCAATAAGTCCAGGTTTTTCTAGATGAATCACCAACTTTAAAAATGTCCCAATTCATGATAAAAATGAAAAATATGGTGTAAGAACCGTGTGGTTTTATTGTCTAACATTTGAATTAACGATGGATTTTAAATGGAAACTTTATTCATGCTTATATTTACCCTTGTATGTGACCTAGAATAGGACATACTGCTGTGCAAAAATAAGGGTTAATCTTTATTCATGCTTATATTTACCCTTGTATGTGACCTAGAATAGGACATATTACTGTGCAAAATAAGGGTTAATCTTTATTTAGGCTCATGCATTATGTAAAGGAGTATGCCCCCTTTTGTTGAATTCCTTTGAAAGTACATTAATAAAAAAACAACAATTATAACTCAAATAATCCTGAATATATTTGCAGGTAACTTGCAGTTTAATATGTTTACACTTTTATCTAGATATTGCTATACTTGAATAATAAATACAAACTTTATAAAAGTGTGTATTGATCCAATACGTATATTTTGTATTTATAGCGCTTCCGTGGCAACGATGGTAAAGACGCTGCATCTAAAACGTTCTCGTCTCTCACCGCTGGGAGCTCGGCTGGTCATGCGAACAAGTGTCGATTCTTTCGGATGGCGGGGTATACAGTAGTGGTTCTACCCAGGAGAAACTGTGTGGTCCGCTTCTACCATAACACAAATCGACCGTCATATATGGCCTAACATGTGCTAAAGACGTGAAACACCATTCAAGCAAACAAACTTATGTTATTCAAATAGTGGCAGTAAATTACCGTACCATTGTTTAACAACCATACACACATGGTCTCCAATCTGATCATGCGAGACATGTCCATTATCTTGGCGGGATGATCGCTGCATCGTTCCGTCGGCAATGACACCAGGCTCTGTGATAGCGTTGTCGGGAACTCTGACTGTGGCTCTTCAATGCACGTAAATGCTTATGAAGTTCGACACACGTGTTACAATAATAAGTGCGTTTTTCTACATTTTGGGAACATAACCCATATCCTCAAAATTGGGAATTTTAGCGCGATTTTTCATAAAATTGGGAAACAATACAGTCAAACATTTATTTCATAATTGTATCTTTCATACTGTTTACAGTATAACAAGATCAACAGTGGCATTTAAAAGCATTTCATATTCAATACTGGTCACATTTTTTTTTGGGGGGGGGGGGGGGGGGGTGTTGTGGGGGGAATATTTTGTCATTGGGAATATGACCCAATAACGGCTATAAAAACAGCCAAAACAAGAAATTGTATCACAGCTGCTGGAAAAAAATGTTGGACAATTTTGAACATAATATTAATATTTCAGGGGTCTAGCTAGGGGAGCAGGAGAGCACGGCGAAGTAGGAAATGCGAGTGGATAAAATTCACAATTATTTATATTGACTATATTGGTTTAATAACATTGGATGAATGATTTATATATGTTCTCAATTTTTATTTAAATATATGATATATCTAGGCCTACTGTTTCATTTCGAATTACAGTTTTTTTAATTTCGACAGACATGTTTTAAAATTTATATAATTAACGGCTCATCAAAACATTATAGGTTATTTAAAGCCGCCCTTGAGAGATGGGAATGATACATGTAAAGGCCCATACCCTTACTCTTACCGAAGTTTCTTTTTTTCAATGTCATCGGGGTCGTGTAAACATAACTATGTACCGTGGGGTTTTCTTTTATTCCTTTATTAGGTGACCTATCGATATAAAAATAAGTATTTACAATAACGAATACCTTAATATTTATCACAGAGTCAGTTAACATATTAGAGTAAATATAATCATGTAATGGTTATCCCATCCTAGTTCAATTCCAACATTAACATATATGTAAAAGATAATATATCGCATTCTCAATATATCGCATTCTCTATTGAACGGTTGTTCATATAAACAACCGCCGCCATTATTGCCGGGTGTGATGGTGTGGGATGGATGGGATGGAGAGCCTCTGGTTCGCCCTTGTTATTAGGGGATAAGCCAAATCAATATGTAAGGTATGAATTGAATGTTGTTTAATGGCTCATCAACACATTATATGTTATTTGAAGCCGAGAGAGGAGATCACACATAGGAATATGGAACCTGGCATACTATAATGAATATATTCTTATATATAGTTCTTTAAACTAAAATGCTTGGAGGATAGACATTCCAGTTTGAGACCCCATCCGACGGACGAGGCTAATGCAAAGCGTCTTGCTGAAGAACACAAAGACGAAACTCAGCGGCGAGGGTGACGCTTGAGACCGGGTTCACCGGATTTCAAGTTCAGCGGTTATCCATAGGTCAACGCCAGCCCCTTTATAAATTATGAAGAGGTATTAAAAAATTTCCGGTCAACCATTTTAATGAAATTGAGACCAGACGCTCGTTTGAGCTCGCAATCATATTGTAAGTGTTTGGATGATGGAGACTACAATTGCGTAACCAATTAAGCCTTTTGTGAGATACACATCTTGTTAAATTATTGTTATACACATCGCTGCGCTCGGCATTGTTTTGGCGTTTACAGCACCATTTCACCTAGTTCAGCATTTGAACGTTGTTACAGTTGACGTCTCCGACTGACTGTACAACGTTCACGTCTCACACCACAATTAATTTTCCATAGGGTCCCATTGTAATGTTTTTGTTCGAGATAAAAAAGATTTTGCAACATGTATTTATGCTTAAATTCTTCATTGATCCAATATCTGCATGCTATTAACTTTTAACGAATATTTACCAGATTGAAACTTTTTTTAATTCATGTTTTCACACCTATCAAAATTTAGACAAAAATACAACCCCGTGGAGATTAGACCCATGATGTGTAAAAATGAGGCAGAATAAGCTAGAAATCTTATATCAACTCATGCATTTTTTCTGGGATCTCTTCCATAAAATGCTGTGTAGATTAGAACCTGGTAAAGATAAATCAAACGTATCCTGTAAAATGTAGAAAAGCGAACTTGTTTTTTTTATCTACCTCCTTCATCTGTAGAGCACGAGTATTCAAGGGAGATAATAGTGGTTGTGAGTCCTTCAAGCGCAAGCGTATAGTAAAAATCGAGGATTATCGATATGTCTTCATTTTGACGCGTAATTTATATTTCAATCTATATGTTATGTTAAAATAATGAACTATAATCACTCAAAAACAGATTTATTAAACATAATATGTGCAAAACGTTGTACGATATACAGTATAAATGTGTTAAATTGATAGTTTTTGTTTCCATACATTTACTTTTGTTATCAAAATCTCGACATCAATATCACGTGGACTGAACGGTTGTTTAATTGATTGTTATCTACCCGTGTAATTTGGCAAACTCCCAACAGTTCATAACCGCCCCAACTGCAAAACGCTCTCCGGGATATACCACTGGCCCGTAATAGTGTGTGTTACCCTTTGATCTTTTACATTTGTTTATGAAATAATATTGGCATTCATATCTCGGCCCAATTATAAAAGAATAAGCTTACATTATCATCACAATGGCGTATTTAATATCATATGCTGCCAAAAAAGTCCACTGCAAAGCACAGAAAAGTGGAGGTCATGTTAAGGGCGGTGGGGGCGGATACAGTATAAGAAAGAACTTGTCTCATGAATGAATGCTCCCTTTAAAAAACATAAACACGGAGATGCCAAAATATTGTGTTCATACACTCATTTCAATATAATCAAAAAACAAACAAACTCACAATGTTAAAATGAAAATGCTTGAAATAAGTAACAAATAGAATCAACAATTTTTTTATAAATAAAAAAAATGGCACTTTAAACCCAAGACTTTGCTACTTAAATTGGAAATTTTATTTATGTTGGAAAGTAGCAGATCTATATTAATGATATTTTGATTGAAGGGACAAATGACAAGCTTGCTGATCTGACACGTTTTCTTTCCCACATGTAAACAAATAAAAAATGTGTCATTGTGTGTATTCATAAAGATCACATTTTATTATATATTTAGTTTACAACATGTATTGAGCCCCCATCACTGTTTCCCAATCACTGATATGTTTCACTGCTGGTACTACCTTTTAAATGTAAAAACACTTTCTTTTTTAAATCCGATTGAAAGTGCAATCATAGATTAATTTAAACTTATTTATTTTACATCGATTGTAATGAAAGCTCTCTGAACTTATTTTAAATCACTCTAGATGTGTTCCTGGGTAAAAACCAGTACGTAACAATGCATATAAGGGTGTCTTACTCAGGGACACAACACATACATGTATAGTCATGGCGAGGAATCAAATTAACCCACAACTTTTCAATCATGGTTCCGAAGCTCTACCACTTGACCACAGTGCTCCCATCATGACTTAAGAAATGATTGGAAAAAGAGTATGAAAGGAGACATTTTGGAAGTTTTGAAAAATCTGTCGGTGAATTATTTAATTTGAATTAAGCTTCTGACCATAATTTCACTGAATCTGTCAATTATCAGGAATTGTGATCATTTTGACAAGTCCTAATTTTTTCAAAGCCTTTTTTTATAATTAAATTGCAAATCTCTTAACGAAGATAATGAGTTAGAGATTATTGAAGTCCATCAAGTATTTTAAAAATTATAGTGAGTTACAGTGAATTGTTCTTCATGAACTATTAAAATTCACAAATTTTTCATGAACAACATGCAAAACAGCCACCTTCAAAATTGCTAAAGTTGTTAAAACTCTTCAGGAACAGCGATGTTCATGAAAACAAAAGCTCACAAAAGTTAGATTGATCCCACTTACCAAGGGTATTTATCACAAAAGTTAGATTGATCCCACTTACCAAGGGTATTTAAAAAGTTACTTTTCCAACGCCATTTACAAAAGCTAACAAAAGGTTAGATTGATTCCCACCTACTGTATATTACCAGACTTTAATTGCAATTCAAAAAGGGATGATTGCTGTAGAAGCCACTGAGAATGCCAGTTATATTTTCAGTAGGGCTGCACTAAGTTCCTGCTGGGATCAGGTGGAATCCCACTGCGACAAACGTGAATCCTGCCAAAAATCACGCTGGGGCAAACTGGGGTCCCACACAAAAATCCCACTGGGACCAAGTAGGAATCCACTGTAAATCCCACTGGAATATAGTGTTGTTGACATTGCCTAACAAAAATATTTTTTCTGCATGAGTTTCCAGGTTGTGTATATAACAAAAAGAATATGACATGTGTGTTTGTTTTGAAGTGAGAATTTAAAACTTAGTGATGAAATTAAATCCTATGTTCACTACAAACCAACAAATATTTCCTCTATATATCTTTTCATTGTGTGTATGGTATATGTGTGTAAAGAACAAAAACATGTTACATTTAAAACTAAGGCCAGTTTTTTAATTTATTGGTTTACGGGAAATTTTTCAAAAATTTGCAGTAGTAAGGACAAAATAAAAATAAAATTAACACCAGCATTTATATATACTCTGTAAAAAAAGCTTTGGACCATGGCAGTGTTTGAACCCGTACAATGATCGCTCAGAACCTTGACATTCGACCATAACCTTTATTATCTCAGTTGATAAGTCACAATAGATCAACAATCAACAATAATTATCGTTTACAATGAAAGTTTGCGAAAAAATATTAATTTTTTATTGGTTACTCGAATGTGTCCGTAACTGTTACTTTTTATGGACTTTGAAACATTTTTTACAGACACTTTGTGTGTTCGCGATATTTTTTTAAATCAAATCTTGTTTGGAATTTAATGTTTAATAAGGAACCGGGTAGGGTAGACCTTGGTTACTAAAAAAAGATACTTAAATTCTGTCCACTACTGTTTTATTTTTATATGACTTTATATACCCTGGTCCAAAACTTTTTTTACCGAGTATATATAATGAGTCTATAATAAAATTAAAAATAAAAGTAACTTTTTGAGACATTTTTTTTTGGAAAACAACAACAAAAGAACTGAATAATTATATCAAAACTCTGTGAACAAAGTATAAAGTTTAAAACCGTTTGGTTTACTTATCTTCTGATTTGCTAACAGTCTATTAAATCATTTTAGAATTATTTTATTCTTAGAATTTTGTGATTCTTGGTTTCAAGAAACTTATTACTCAATACTTAATCTGTTTGTCACAGCAATTAAAACGCTCATTCAGTTCTGAGAACACACTGAGTTGCATGATAATAGCATGTCGTGATGTCATAATACCAGGGTGTGATGTCATAATACCAGAAAGTGATGTCATAATAGAAACAACCAAATCAAAATATGAATGTTGTTGAATGTTGTTTAACGGCTCATCAACACAGTATAGGTTATTTAGAGCCGCCCCAGACAGAGGGGAATGATACATAGGAATCCGGGAACCTGCCCTACTCTTATTATCAAATAGATTCCTATGGTTCTTTAACATGATCGGAGAAAGACCCGATACACGGGACCGCCCGGTTAACGTCCCCATCCGACAGACGAGGCTAAGGGAAAGTGTCTTGCAAAGAACACACCGACGGAACTCAGTGGCACCACGGAGGATTGAACCCGGGGCCTCAGGTTACAAATCCGCCGCGCTACCGACTGCGCCACGCCATCCCTCAAATCAAAATATGAATGAAGCATTCTGATTGGTTCAGTGATAAAAACTGGACCAATGAAACCAGTTAATTTAAAGCTCATTACATTCTCAGAACAAACTAAGTTTTACTGGACATTGAGTAATGAGGTTCTTGAAACCCAGAAACACAAAATTCTAAAAATAAAATAATTCTAAAATGATTTAATAGACCGTTTTTAATGGTACGAAAATATATGGGTAACAAACTTCCCTGAACAAATTCTTCACTATGATTACACTCGAAGTCGGAAAGGCAATAAAAATAAAATCAGGATTTTATTAAATTTTATTTTTGATTTTAATTTGGGCAAAAATAAACCAACAAATAAAAAACTCTGGCCTAACTCGCCAAATAATGACAACATTACACTACAAAACCGTTTATCAAAACTCGATCTATTCAGGCGTTCGGTCATATAATAATATATGTGCCAATTAAAAGTATAGGTTCATTCACAGTAGGGCTGTATTCATTGATGGAAACAATGGATACATTTTTCAGGAAATGAACAGAAAAATGTACAACAAAAATAAACAGTTTTATTTTGGGGTTTCCTCACCATGCTCATGAAAACTAGTTAAACCGGAAATAGGTCGCTGTGAAGTGTTTTCCCTAAACATGTCCGACAGGCATGTAGGCACGGATGGTATCCGTTGTCTTGTAAGTTTCTTTTCTGTTTTTAATGAAATTATCTTGAAACGTTTTTTAATAAAAACAAAACTTTTAACCTGAATTGAATCCGCTATTTCTTTGCTGAAACAAGCAAATAAATTTATGTAAAAAAGGGTAATTTATTGTTATTTTGATATACTGATAAAAATAAGTTTAGCAAGTAAATAACATATAAATCCTGTGGACCAGATTCTAGGATATGTGTAGAAGCGGTCATGGGCAATATAACTTACATAATTATCAGTTGTATTAAGGGAATAAGTCTCAAAAGAAATATGCGAAAACAATAGCAACATGCGGTAATCTACATGTTTTACAGAAATGATGATTTCACTCTTTTTCAATGTAAAGGGAGGTAATTTCACAAATGGTAAACTTTTGTTTCTTTGCATGTATATCTTTATAATGGCAAGGAAAGTGTCGATTGTATAACTTGATAACAGTTGCTTTGTATTATTATACCTTACAATTACACTCCTGTATAAATTGCCCATACCCTTAGCGTGAAGCATTTTTTACTGTTCACCGGTAAACAATTTTTACTGATACACGATTGTGACGTCAAGGAAGAGGTCAATGACCGTGAAGCTCTACTGATAGGTTTTTGATAGCTAGATCAGCATTCCTGTGAAGTTTCATGAAAAATCTGTCAACTAGTTTCAGAGGAGTAGTCGCAACAAGTTTTCATTATATAACTCTATGTAAACAAAAATGGCCGCTGGCGGCCATGTTTAACGTCGCATCAAAATAATTTTCGACAAGGATCAACATCATTCCATACTGATCATTTTAGGAAAAGTCCAATAACAATATCACTTATAGTTTTCAAGAACTACTCGCTACAAACTTGTTTTTTGAAAATCTATTTTTAGCTGTGGCGGCTATCTTGAATTTCCGACTAACCTGAAAGGATCATTTAGACATCAAGAGCAACATTTCTGTGAAGTTTTATGGAAATCTGTTGAACAGTTTCAGAGGATTAGTCGCTACAATTTTTTACTAAATAACTCAATGTAAACAAAGATGGCCGCTGGCAACCATGTTTAACGATTTTCGACAAGGACTAACATCATGTCATTTTGATCATTTTAGAAAAAAGTCCCATATCAATATCACTTAGAGTTTTCAAGAAGTAGTCGCTACAAAACTTTTTTTTTTAAAATCTATTTTTTTAGATTTGGTGGCCATCTTGCATTTCACATCAACATGAATTTTTGCTAGAATCAACTAGACTTCATAGGCAACATTTCTGTTAAAGTTTCATGACAATCCATTCAGTAGTTTCAGAGGAGTAGTCGCTACAAAAAGAAGTTTACAGACGGACAGACGGACGACGGACACCGCACCACGGCATAAGCTCTGCTGATCTTTTGATCAGTAGAGCTAAAAATAGGTTTTGGGTTTTTTCCAATTACGACACGCTTTGCGCAATTGGAAATCAGTGGACACTTATTAAAATACAGTTGAAGTTATGTCAATCGTAAGATGATGGTAAGATATGTTGTTTATATTGTTAACATGTCGATATAATGTAAACATTTTTTATCGGTAAAATAAATATTGCATCCCAGTGGGGGACAGAGGATATTGATAACCTTCGGACCTCGGCTTCACCACGGTTGACATTATTTTCCCCAGGTTGACAATATACACTGTCACCCTTACTGGGATTCAATATTTATATGTTTAATCTTGCTCTTTTACCTTATTTGTATTTTTAAAATGTGAAATAGTATGTTTTAATGGGAGATAACTTGATATTTACAATACATTGGAATACAAAAAGTAGGTTAAAAAGAAGATCAACCTAAGTCATAGCCGATGATTTAAAATACTTCACAATATATAGTTACATTACATTTATTTCAGCTAGATGTAAGGCTTGCTAAAACTTAATTTTTTTCAGTATATATAGATTTGTTTCAAACAGTACAATTGTTCTGATATGTTACAAACACCCATATCAAAAGCAGTACATAGATGTTTCATCGTTTTTCCTTCAATATATCGATATGGTGGATATGTTTCACTACCTTTAATGACATCCCTAATTCACTGGTTCTTATAACATAACCCATTGAGGCCAAATACAATTATGTGCATGTCTCCAGTTTCCCTCCCCACCCCACCGGGCACGACCATTTTTGACCCTGGTGACTTCATTTGAACAAAAATTGATAGTCTAAGGCCATTGGCGGTCATTTTTAAAAGAACAACTGTCAAAAATCTGTCCAGCGGTTCTTGACAAAAAAAATTAAGGTTTTGACGATGTTTGGTAATGGCGGCCATCTTGGATGTCCCGCAGATACCTAATTTTTAGCAAATCTAAAAAGTATTCATCTAAGTATCATACATGTGAAGTTGTATTTATCACATAGTGACACACCTAAATGAGAAACACAGTCCTTCGGGGCAGAAGCTGAACTTTCGGAGGCCTTTGTCTATCTACTGGAGAAACTAATTTTGAAAGGCGTAATTGTCAATCTCATTAAAATCAAATCCTAATTACGCCTTGATACTCTTCCGCTTCTAGTGTAGAGTATCCTAGCGTGATAAAGGGTCTGATTTGAATGAGACTGGCATAATTGCCTTAACAGATACTTGTAATATATACCGGGTAATGAACAATTGAAATTTAAAAAAAGACAAATAAGCTTACATTACAAAACTGTAGCCTATTTTTAAAAAAAAACAAAGGGGCCATAATTCTGTTAAAAATAAAAGCAAGAGTTGTAGAACCTGACTGTATGATGTTGTCTAATGATGCTGAATACATTTCGTGAAGTTTCAAATATATGAAGTTTTTTTCGGAGATACAACCTTATGTCATGAATACAAGATACAAATAATAACAAAGTTTGAAAACTTCTAGTGCATGCAGTTCCTGAGGAAAGTGACCGGAATGAAAAACTTTAAGCTAGTTTAAGGTAAAAACTATTAAGTACAGTATCAGCCCTTTCGCTTGGAAATCTATTGTTATGTTGCGATGTACTACAGCACAGTACCCAAAAACATTAAACATATAACCAAAAGTTTTAAAGGTGTACTGGTCGGGGGGCCACTTTCCGTCACTTATGTAAACATAAACTAATTTTTCAGTATGTATCTTGACAATTTTTACTCTACTTTTCTATTAGGGTACCTCTTCCTGGAAATTTGACACCAAACTAATTGGTTTTATATAAAGAGCATCAAGAATTGCAGCCACCGGTCCTGTGGGGATTATAGGTTTACACCTTGTCCGTCCGTCCTTTCCGAAATGCTTCCGAAACGCGTTACCAAAAATAAGGTCACTGTGACCTCTGTCATAGAAAATGCTTGTCCGGACCATTTTTTTAATACTATAAGACTTTGAAGATACCAAACTTGGTATGTGGATACATCTTGAGATAGTGGTGTGTCGCGTACCAAAATAAGGTCACTGTGACCTCTTGTCATAGAAAAATGCTTGTCCGGACCGTTTTTTCAATACTATAACACTTATAGATACCAAACTTGGTATGTGAATACATCTTGGGATAGCGGAGTGTCGCTTACCAAAATAAAGGTCATTGTGACCTTGACCTTAGATCTTTGACCTCCATCATAGAAAATGTCAGGAAAATGTCTGTCTTCAGGCCGGTGGGTGACTATGGATTGCCGGGATTTAATTATCTAAGTGGCACGTGACCTTTGTATAAAATAGACTAAAACTGAGAAATCATTTTGTTTACCATGCCCAGTTTCCGTCATGTTTTTTTATCGAGTGATAGATCCAACTAGGTCATGATACAGTAAAATTTTATGAATTAAAAACATATTTGCAAGTCTATTGAACAATTTCATTGAAAAAATGGTATGTTTGCATTGTTCCACCATACACCACACGATCGTTATGACAATGCACCTTGGTAACGTCAATGTACGTCAATGTAATATTTTTTCTACGACATCAATTTACGCTATAACAATGGGTAACTCTTTGTAAATCAATACAGTTGCCTCTCTTTGGTTAAAATATATTATCACGGTATATCTTAACTTGCTGTCCGCTGTGTGATAAAAAATATGGCCTTATAAACAAATTTTTTATTTATTTATTACCAGGTATGCGGCAGTATGCGCGTAGCATCCCCAACGCCATATAAGGAAGTAAGCTACACTTTTTCGGAGAAAGCCCTTTCATTTTTGTAAACGCTTACATGTATTTACATTTTGGTTGTTTCTTTCTGGTTTCAATCTTCAGTGCTAAATGACTGTCAATAAATAACATTGTGTAAGTAATTTTGCAGTGTAAAAACAGTTTTTAAAATGAGGTAGACTAAAAACTGGGCTTGGATGGAAACTGGCCCCTAACCAGTAGTGCATACTGTTTGTGGGAAAGTGTCCTAAATTGCAAAAACTTGAATGTTGACACTGCCATTACACCGCTGCCTCTGTCGGAAAAAACAACACCTATATTTCTTCAAAAGAAACAAGTGAGATAATTCAGTTTCATCGACTTATTAAAATGTACATGTAAGTTATTGCTATTTTAGAAATGTTTGTCCTCTCCATTGTTTACAAAGCCAAACACAATTATTGGACAGTTTTTGCTGATGTTCAATTATTTCATTTATATAAAATAAAATGTATGTACAGCTCAGTATGTGCGCTAGGATCTCCACCAGGACGTGAGCCTGAATCTCTTTTTCTCAAAAGAAAAGCATGCTTGCTTGCACTATAGAGATACGTCCCTAAACCGCACAAACCAAGTATACAACAAGAGGCCCAAAGAGAGCCTTTATCACTCTACTACTTCCTATATTGTCTTTGCTGGGAAACACGACAACATGTGCAACTAGGCTTGGTACTGGTTCATTCCTGCCTAGTTTCACAGAAATCCAGGAACAAGAGGTCAATGACCTTGAAGCTCTGCTGATTAGGTTTTGAT